>JAJJMC010007837.1:1358719-1588503 GCA_023531435.1 Papaver californicum
AAATAATCAAGTTTCACGCTTAGAATATTGAATTCATCCTTAACCGATAAAATAATTAGCTACTCATAATACAAGAATAAGAAATATCACGGTTTTCCCGTAAAAGGGCTAAACGAAAACCCTATAATATAGAATGTAGTTTCTCTTCTCCCATTGGTTATTTAAAAGTTCTAACATAAAAGATTAAAAAGATCCCCTAAATAGATGTGGAGTTATCTCTTAAATAGATCTCCAAGAGTAGGAGCGACCGTGCTTGAATCCCAGTCATGTTAGGTTTCCAAAACTGGTCCAAACTCAAAAGTAGCACAAAACCCCGTCAAAAATACCTATCTCACGTAACTTTCTCGGCTACCTAGCCCTTTAAGAATTATGGTTTTACTCGGACACCTGACGCTTTGAGAATTCTGGTTTTCTCGGACACCTGACCTTCCGTGTAAATTCAAAGTTTATGAATTTTCTTTTCTCATACACCTGATCATCTGAGACATATATGTTTCCTCGGTCACCATCATGGCCGGGAATAATCTGAACTTATTTTTTCTTTATTTTGTTGTAACTTCTTCGCATGGCTTCTTGGTCTTGGGTCCTTAGGCACTTATAGAACTTCACTTTATTGAAACTTTTTGAGGTCATTCCATTGGTTTTTTGATGATTCACCTATAGATACAAATAAAATAGGAAACAAGAGTAATACAAGGTAGTTTACACAAACTCTAGCAAATAAGTGCGAGAAAACGACACTAAGAATACGTAAATTAGGCACTTATCAAATTCCCCCACACTTATCTTTTTATAATCCTCGAGCAAACTACAAATCATAAACTAACCTAACTCACTTTTGGAGGAATCACGGTTGCATTTAGCATATGAAACAAGCCTTTAAAACCATAGGTGTCCCTAACGAACGAGTTATAGTCTCGTGAGGGTTTACAAGAGATACCCACAAAACCTAATCCAACTTTTATGTATTTCAAAGTCCCAAGCATCCAAAGAGCTATGAGGATATAAATTTTTTGCACCTAATTAATAATAAGAAGTTATAAATAAAAAAAATATATTATTCTTAAATCATAATACACTTAATTATCGAGAAAGGGAGTGTAGTGTGTCAAACCAATGACATACGATGAAACACAGCCTCGAGACCAACCAATAAGCATTTCACGCCGACTTCTGCCTCATCGTTTGGTCACTCATAAAACGACAGAATTGGGTTACACATGTGTTTAAGAAGGAATAAAGAATATAATACTTACACACGGAAAGGTGATGCTTATTTTTTATTTTCTGATGATCTCAAAGAAAGGAAATCAACCATATTCGAGGATTGGAATGATCACCAACCTTCTTATCCAATCTACATTCAACACCACTCTCACAACATCCAATAGAAACGTCTCCGGCTTCAATTGTTGATGATAAACTCTCGAACTTCGTAGAACTTTGACAAAATTTTTTTTTCTTCAATCACTTATTATTTGAAACTTATTTATGGATTTTGTTTTCTTCTCCACGGCCTTGATGTATGCTTTTTATGGTATTTTTGTACTTCATTTTCATAGGAAAAAAACTTTAACACTTGATTCTTCACAACTTTGTTATTGTCTTGGTCACATAAACGTCAAAAGCTCACATCTTTCTATTTTTCTTTCTCTTTTCACGTGAATATAATAATTCAGTATTCCTTTGTTACTTGTAAACCTTAAATGTCTTCAACTTCTTCATAGATTGCATTGCTCCGCATGTTGATAATGATGTTATGTTTATATGGTCTCTGCTTCGAGAGAGTGGTGCGTCCTGCAATTCAGACTGCAAGATGAGGTTAGTTCGCAATTATGATGTCACCCTTATGATTGACAGAATTAGAATTCAAGAGATCAAAAAATGTTGAAGGGGTTGAGTAGCTCATCATTCTACTCGGAGTTAGCACACATGAAACACTCTAAACAGATGTTGAAACTTTGTTGCTTCACTCAAATAGGGTAGTCTCCGCTAATGATTGATTAACTCTCCAATACTGCATTCCTTCTGCACCCAATTTTCCACCGACAAGTTTAAGTTCATCACGATTACTCTCACAACGATTAACCGAATGTAAGTTCTGTAAGACTTCTAAGTTCAGTTATTTGGTAAGAACTCCATATGTAAACTTAAAAAAAAAGTATACTACGTGACTCTAAAATCTCTAAAAGTAAGAGGTTCATGCAAATATTTACAAGAATTCGAAAAAATTTACCTACGAAAGTAAAACTAACTAAAACACACAAAAAAATTATACGCTAAATACCCCCCAACTTAAACTTCACATTGTCCCCAATGTTCAAAACCGAAATTTTTGAAATCTTACGTAACAACATATTAACCTAAAAAATTGTACATATTGGTAAGGAATTAGGCAAAACATCCTGACAAAAGTTATTCACCTACGTCTTTTCTATAACGTGCCAAAAGGGAACAATATTTTGATAAGCATTTTGACAGTTATGGGCTCTGGAGAGTGATTGGCATACAAACTAAAAAAAATCTAAAAAAATATGGAACTCAACTTTCCAATCCAATCTCTCCAACCTAACAGATTCTAAATTTAAATTTTATTTTTGCAAAAGAAAGGTGAGTCTTTCCTCTTCAGAATTTGGGATCAAACACACAATTCGTACTTCGAGCGAAGTTTCTAGAGACGTTTTATTGAACGGTGTCACACAAGGAATTATTCTGACGAGAAATTTTTTTTCTTCAGAATTTTCTTCATTATAGATTTATGACTCCAAGAAATTAACCATGGGAATGCAAATATGATATGTAAACTATAAAAACTAAAAATAAAAGAATTACAAATACAAATACAAAACCAATGAGTTATCTCCCATTCAACGTTTAGTTTAACGTCCTTTTGGTTAACATATGTACACCAACAATCTGAAAATATGGGAATCCATCCAAATAACAAGCATTTAATACAATCCGAACTATAAATAATTAAAATCTTTAGTATTAATTCACGCTTTCATGAAAATACTTCATTTTTTTATCTGGAGTTTATGGAAGTATTTAGTATATAAGCACATATCTCTTTTATTTTATGTTCGTTATAGCATTAGCATGTAAATGACAAATATTGTTATTTATTAAGTTTTTCAAGGGTAGCAAAACTTTTTTTTTGGGCTTGCAAATATCATATTAGTTGAGAAATGGAATAGGTTGTTGTCTACCTTTACCTTGGGATGCCTCCGCCCCTGTAGGTGGGTATTCGGACCCAACTAGATGTTTTACGAAGAACACAGATATATAAAACCAAACAATGAATGCCACATACTTCCCAATGCGATCTTAAGCTATAAAGCAGAACTACCGACTCTCATAAGACTCTGCAAGTTCAAATAATTTACCACAAAATAGAAATAATTAGTTTCGGAATTTTGAAGAAAATTAGTCTGAATAGAGTATTTTTTTTTTTAGTTTTGACACTTGTGGGTCAAACCTTCGTCAAATTTGTGATTGCAACAACCCTTCCAATTACAATTTCTAGTGGGTGTAAGTGAGTTATGTGACTTATGTTCGGGTCAACTTATTAGCACAACTAAATAAAATAAATTAAGTAACTTCTTTAATAAATTCATGTCTTACCCTCGCCTTTTGTTATCTGTAGAGAGGAAAAGCTTCAAGGGTTCATTAATGGCGGAGCAAGAACAAATGATAACCGAAATCAGAATGTAACAACTTAAGCTAATGAGTTATCAATGGTTTTCTTCCTCAAATCAGCAAAACTAAATTATTTTAATTAAGAAACTAATAGTAATTTCAAAAATAGTTAGATCTCGGTGGGTTTCTTCTTTTTATTGCAATCAAATTGAGATTGAGCTTGTGATTGCCAAAAATCTAGTATCTTTGGATTACAACCAAAAGCATTTACATCATAGTATAGCACGATATCTTATCGTGAAATCTACTCCCATGATCATTTAAACAATGAAAATTAATCAAACAACTTAAAATGAATTGACTTATACATTTAACGTGGTTCAACAGTCTGACTGTCTACATCCACGGGTAAAAAGATTTATATTCCATTTATTATACATCATCATAAGATATATCAAATTATTGATATTAAATAAAATCATGAACATAATAATCATAGTATAACAGAACTTAAAATTTTACATAGGTTCATACCTAAACTCTTTGCTATCACCTGAATGTCTTTAGTCTCATTTCTCTCCAGATTTTCCAACCCCTTTTTATGTTTATGAGCTTGGTATTTATAGCCAATTTGATGGGTCCCACCTATTTACCTTTCCACCTATTTATTCTTATCAATTCTTGGTGTGATATGTAGTTCCGCGGAGCTTATTTGCTATTTCCGCAAGGCTTGATCGCTCTTCCCATAAGTTTTTGCATGCGTACTGCTTGTTTTCCGTAATTTTTCACTGGTTATCCCGTAGCTCTTCTACGGTCTTGTAGTTAAGTTATTGTTTTTTGATTGGGATGACTGTTGCGGTCTTATTTGAATATTGGCATGTTTGACACGTAGCTCTTTAAGGTGAATCGTCATGCTTTAGTTCTTTTTGTTCCGCATCTTGTAAAGCCGACACGTGTTAATCATGCATCAATACTCATTACTACTCTTTATCGAGTCATGCTTTTCCGTAACCTTCTGTCAGTCGAGTAGTTAAAGCTGTCTGTCTTGATCAGTGTACTTTACTTTCCCGCAACCTACGTGTCGGTCAGGTAGCAAGGCTATCTGTTTTGAGCAGTGTTCCTTATTTTCCCGCAACCCACGTGTCGGTTATGCAATAATGCTGTCAGGTTCAAACTTTATCGAGTTTGCAGCTGTCAATTCAATGCTTTAAAAGGCTTTGTTCCAGTATTTCTTGTCTCATCGTAGCTCGTTACTTCTCCAATAGTTTTTGGACACGCGTACCTCAGAATTTATTCTCTCATAATTACCTTTTCAATTCCCACGCCTGCCATAACTTCCTTTCCCATGTTACACTTTTATGCGCTTTTTTAGCTAGCAGTAACTTCTCTTTGCACGTTTTTGTCAGTTGGCGTTTTTCGAGGAAATCAAATCTCTGAAAAAGTTTATTTCTTTTCAGTTTCGACGGTTCGTCAGTTTCAGTTTTCTCCTATTTAATATCAATTATTTCCTTCATTCCATTCTTTACACCTCTTATCTTCTTCTTCTTAAAGTTTTAGTGTTTTTCATTCCTTTGAATTTTTCAAAGATTCCTCAACACCTTTTCATTCTCCTGAAACTTTTGCGATCTAAGATTCTTGAATCGGGATCAAGTTTTTATCTTCACAATCAATCAGTATTCTTCTTTGAATATTCTTCAACACCTTTTCATTCTCCTGAATTTTTGTGATCTAAGATTCTTGCATCGGGATCAAGTTTTTATCTTTTCAATCAATCAGTATTTTTCTTCTATCTTTTACTTCACTGTAAGTAACTTTTTTGCTTTTTCTTTTTCGTATTTGCTTGTTTATCAATCCCTGAATCTGTACCTTAATCATTGTAGATGATGTTAATGATGTTCTTATCTATTTATTATTTGTTTGAATGAATGATGATTCTAAGGTTGTTGATCTCTCTTTTTGTTGATTGGTTGTTTTACCATGATCTCTTCTTTCTTCTGATCATAGAATGATTGGATGATTTGTATTTTAATGTAACGATCATCTTGTTGTTCTTTTACTTTGTAATATTTTCTGCTTTGTTCTTGATTTTGATCTTAATAAGCTTATTTTTTCTTGCTTTCATGTGCAGATAAAAATTTATCATGGTTGTAAAAGATAATGCCAAAGTTACTGGTGATGCTTCTCATCAGGATGATCAACCTTTAGTCAGGAAGTCATCTCGTTATCCTGTATCGAGGAATCACCCTTCGGGATCTATAAAGCCCGCAAGTGTTCCTGTTGCGATCAACAACCCTGCTCCCAAGAGCAAACGGTCTCATGAAAGCTTCAGCTTTAGGTTCGTGAACCTTGAGGACTTCAAAAGGCAGCATGGTCTTCAACAATTCAAGGTCTCCTTCTATGATTGTGCCGAATATGAAATTACCCTCGAAATGATAGAAGGTTTTAAATACAGCAACAACAAGTTATTAATCCCTGCGGGAACATTAGATGCGGGTTTACAACTTCCTTTATACCAGAAAGAAAACCCTTTTCAGTTTGCGGTTCTTGCCAGCCGCAACCAATCTCAACACAGCTTATTGCGGTCTGTAACTCAATACAACGGGAATTGGTGGCACATACAAGATTAGTGTAGCATGCGAATCCAAGGTAAAACCAATTTTACCTGTTACGTTCCGGACCTTGCGGAACGTAAATACTACACAGTGAAGAATTTCCATGCTACCTATGCGGATAACATTGCCGCAAAGAATTTCAAGAAATGGAGCGTTGGCCGAGCTGTAAAGGGGGTGAGGGATTCCACCTGCTTGCGGAAATCGATAATGCCAAGCTGAAGTACACTTCAGGAACATCGCTCCCTTTAAAAGAAAGGATCCGCAAGGATCACGACTACAAATGGTACCGCACCCCTCTGGTTATTGAGGGTCCATGGGTTTTCGGATTTATTACTGATAATGAGGTCTACAGTCTTCTTACCCGCTTCAATGGTTATTGCCCTTGGCGACTAAATTTTTCTGATTTCAAGTTTGCACTTGTCACTATGGTACGCAGAGTTCCTCTCTGTCTTTTTGTGCTTTATATATTGCTTAATGGTTAGATTTTCTCTCTGATGATTAAAATTTCCTCTCCTTTTTATAGCCGCAAGCTGAACCGCAGGTTGATGAAAGTGCAAAAGATGATGCGGGGGTAAAACGCAAGGCCGCACCCCCTACAGAAAAGTTATTATTTTAATGCGATGAGTTTTAATATTACTTTAGAATTTGATTTATTGTATTGTTGCGGTTCATTTTTAGGGTCGAAAGAAAGTGAATGGTGCATCATGTGCTTCCATAGACAAGGAAGAAGGAGAAATTCGAGATTCTCCCCTTCATCGTCCACTCTTAAGAGGTGAAGGAAGCTCTGCTCAAGAGAGACAAGAAGAGGAACAAAATATACCTCTTCGATTGACAAACTTCGAGTCTGCGGAACAAACTGGTGCTACAGAAGGGATTTCAGATACTGTCATCGATTTCTCGCACCAAACTATTGCTCCCGATCCTTGTTTCTTCCTTCAATTCTTTCCTCTGAATGTTGATGAGCCGCTTGAAGCCGCTTCAGATGAAGATGATTCAACCGATGAAGAGGATTGCAACCTTCAAGACGATCCCAAAAGTACTTCAGTATAAGTAGACCTGCAAGCACAAGTTGCGGAAATAGATGAGCCGGCGATTACTAGTACAATAGGTAATGTGCCCTCAGATACAATGGTAGAAGCGGGTCCTGTCATAGTTAATGCTTCGAGCATGGATGCTGCTGATGCAGTACATCCAAAAATGGAATTTCCGCAATCAAGCAGAAAAAGGGGAGTTGCAGAGGCTTCCAATCTCTTGGAAAAAGAAGAAGAGGCGTTTCAATGGTTCATGTCAAAAAATCTTTTGTCTGTTCCATGCAACTCTTTACCGGTGAAATCAGATAGCTCTTTGGTCTCCCGGTTGCGTAAGTCCATGGACGCTACATGATGCGTCGAAAAACCGACTTTGTTTTACCGTAAGCGCACAGTGTCGAAGATGTAGACAAAAGCAAATACGGTTCGTTCCCACGAGGAGTTTTAATTAAAATATTTTTTTTAGGTTTTTTTATAAAGAATTTAATTAACTAATGAATTAAGATTATTTAATAAAGTTTGAAAACGGTACGAGGAAAATGTTAAGGTTCCGGGAATCCGTTGTAGATTAGGGTTTAATTGCGTTCGTCACATAGGGTCTCGATTTCAAAAAGAATTGTTTGTTCTCAACCTAAAGTAGAATTTCGAAGTACTAAGTATACGAGGCATAAAGAGTCAAAGAATATTCATAAAACAATTTCATACAAGGTTTCAACGAGTCCTTCTACTAATCAAACAATGGACTATACATGGCATAGAACATGAAAAATCATCGAGGAGGTAAAACGTTGAGAGAGAGACAAATTAATAATATTTAGTTCATACATTTGTAAACCCTAGTTTCGAAACACAAATAAAGCCATCTCTACAAGTTCATCATTTCGCCCTAACAAGGGAATTAGCCCAACATGGCTTTCTCAAAAACCATAAAAATTAATAAAAAGAAATACAAACTAACCGATGTCTTCTCTGTACTGTCCGTGAAGCTTCTGTATCGTAAACCTATCTGTGTCCGGGCTCTATCTCCCTCTAGGTCCTGTACGTGAGGGTATATTAAGATCTCCTTTTGTTGTAGCCTTAGGTCTTCTTATATAGCTTTCTGTTTCTTGTTCTCCAATCCTGCAATAGAGACCCAACTCCTATTTTCTCTCGACTTCTAAATTCAAGAGCAATCTCAACCATTCAACACAATTCAGCCACATATTTCAACGGCAATAACATCAGTTTACAACTAATTTTTAGTAATTTAACTTAATTTCAAGTAATCAAGTCCTAGCCGCTGACAAACCCTTGTACTCAGCCTTGAGACTCATAGCTAGCCCGTAAACAGATAGTGTAGTCGAACAACTGCAGCTGGTGGCTTCCTTCTAGCCTGAAATGGCTAAACCCCCATCTAATTGGCAGCAGCAACAATTCATTCCCTGTCTTCTCTAATTTCTGCCCGAAAACTCGCTGTAACTTGAACTCCCTGCAAACCCGATCTTTTAAACCTTCTCAAACGCTCACCAAAACCATTGGTCTAGCTGATAGCAAGGCTGGTTCGTGTAAAACTGGTAGATCAGGCATTTTTACAAGCACTTGATGTGCGTCTTGCAACTGGTAAAGGGGAAGATTTTGTTGGTACTTGTTTTCTTCCTCGTTAGTGTTCCTTCCCTGCAAGACACGATTCTAACACAAATCCATAACTCCAAATCATGCTGGGGATCAAAAACGTTCATTATCTCATCATTTATCATTATAAATCAAAGGCAGCAACTTGTCTTCTATCACGGCATCATTATCACCGAGTTCGCATCATCTCCAGCCATTAACGGCAGCAAGAAGCAACAACTTTCATCCCCACCACAGGCCAGGCTCACCATCAACAACATCATCTCTCTTGAATCACCATCAACAGACCCCCATCACTACCATTAACCTCAGCCAGCACCATCGAGTTCATTACTGCCTCCATTGATTGCTGCCATGTCTCTTCCATCAACAACATCATCTCTCGGCTGCTGCCAAGATTTCTTCTTAACAGTCATTGTTCTTTTCCATCTTCTCAGAGTCCACACACTCGACATAACTCTCCACCAAAGCCATGGAATCTCACTGTTTCAATAAAACAACTAAAATCAACCTGACCTAATTCCCTTTTCTGCTCGAAGTTTTGAAGAAGAAAGTGGCGCCCCAAGCTAATTTGCTGATGTTGTTAACCTATTTAAAAACATGGCGGCCCTTAGCGTATGACGAAGTGTCGATATTAATTTCCATTGACAAGACCATTTTTCTTGTTTTGCTTGTAACTTTTTCGGACGACCTCGGAATGGCTTCGTTCTTTCGCCGTTGGATTTGTAATTCAATTATCTACAATATGGAGGGTAGAAATCCTGGAATAGAGTGAGTTCCACTGGGTATTTGGTAATTCTTCTCTTGTAAAGCTCCATTTTACTTGTTTCAGAGATATAACCTAATAAAAAACATAAACTACAAAAGTAATACCAACACACGGTAATTCACACAAAATCTAGCAAATAAGTATAAGAAAATGATAATTAAAATATATAAATTATGCACTTATCAAATTCCCCCACACTTCCCTTTTGCTAGTCCTCGAGCAAACTACAAATCTAAACTAACTTAAAATACAACTCCCTTTCGTTGAGGAAACGGTTACACTTAGCATGTGTAACAAGCCTTTAAACCCCTAGGTGTCCCTAGTGGACGAGTTTTTTCTCGTGAGGGTTTACAAGAGATTTACCCACAAAACCTACTCCAACTTTCAAATATTCCAGATCACCTGCATCCAAAGAGTTACGAAGATATGAAGTTTCTGCACACTAACAATAAGAAGTCAGATGCATAAAGAACATTATTCTCATGCTTAACTCTTGAATTAGGAGAAAACCACCATGTGAAAGGATCCAGGTTCGAGAGTGACCGAATATTTCTACCTCACCAACAAGATTTTATGAATTTGACACTCAAAAGACGCACTTTATGGTTCACACATATGTGTAGATAGGAATGAAGATAGAAATCCTACACATGTTGAATGGTAGGAAGGAAAGGTAACCTTCCGAATCATATGAAGATGTTATCCCATATAAAGTGGGACGAAAAAGAATCCCTTTTTATTTTTCTAGTGACCTATACGAAAGGAAATCAACCACTATGCAAGGATGGGAATGTTTACTTACCTTCTCATCTGATCGGAAATCAGCAGCACTCTCACATCATCCAATAGAAACGTCTTCGGTCTTTAACTGTAGATGATAAACTCTTGAACTTTGTAGAACCTTGACAATCTGTAACTTATTTCCTTAATTTCTTGTTGTTAGAAACTTCTCTATAGACTTCTTCTTCCCCACGGCCTTATTGAATGAATACAAAAGAAAATCTACACTAAAGCAATGATAATCGCTTTTTTCTTTTTTTTTTCTTTTTTTTTTTTTGACTTCACAACATAAACTGAAAAATAAATTATGAAATTACTACAACCGTGGGATAAAGACTTTACCACTTGATTCTTCACAATATGTATTGCCTTGATATCATGAACTTCACTAACTTTGATTTCTTTCGTTTTTGTACATAAGTCTTCAACATGTTTGTATTGTTGCTTTACTTGAATATGAGATTTGCTCTTTCTTGAACGGCTGCTTTTAAACCTTGACTGTCTTCAATTTTCCTTCAAATTTTTGATGTTCTTCTTGTTGATGATGATATGTTTCTATGGACCTGTTGTTGTCGAGAGAATGGTGCCAACTGCAAAAAAAACTACAAGATAGAGTTAGCAAATCTGATGACACCCTCATGATTGATAGAAATAGCACTCAAGAGGTCAAAAAGTAGTGCTGAAATTGGTGCGAGGTTAGGTAGCTCATCATTCTACCAGGAATTTGCGCAGATGGAACACTCTAAACGGACAATTGAAGTTTTGGTTCCTCACTCATGGGTATTGAATGATCAACGACTCTAATACTGTATTCTCTACCTGTAGTTTAAGTCCATTTTTGTCAGCTCTAGCCTCTCAATAACTAAGCACTCCGAATATAGTTCTCTAATACTTCTAAATTCAGTTGTTTCGGTGAGAACTCCGTATGTAAACGTATCTAGAAGTATACTAAGTGACTCTAAAATATCTAAAAGTTCAAGGTTTTCATGCAAATAATTTCGAAAAAGTTAAAAATTTTCTACCTAAAAAGTGAATACTTATGAATTCTATATGCTTAAACTCCCCCACACTTAAACTTTACATTGTCCTCAATGTAAACTAACTCATCCAATGTAAAATCAAGATGGGAAATCCTAAAATGGCATAAAACAAGCAACCAAAACTAAAAAGATAAGGTGAAGAAAACAAATCTGATGGGTTGACTCCCATGAAGCACATGATACTTGTGTCCCTCGTAGTATCATATATCAATAGCCTGAACAACTGTGGGTCATCTGGATCAAATAGTGCTATCACCAGTAAAAGGAACCTGCAACAAGCCAAGAAAAAAACAAACCGAGCACACCCTTATCTAGTTTTCTGTTTAAGACAACTACTTCTAGCTGTGGTTCAGTTTCAGGCTCGATAAAAGGGTCTAGATAAAGTATTTTCGTGTGATGGATTTCCTCATAGGTGAGATCAACAGGGTCAGGTTGTAGAGTCTGGAGAAAGCCAACTAAGAACTTAGAAGCACATAATAATAAACTGAATAATTATGGATCGTCAAAGTCAATCTGATTTGACTCACACAATTGATTACTATGAAAATGGTCATTCTTAAGCAAATGTGTCGATTCTACTCTCCTAAAGTAATCAGGCTTAGTCTCAAAACTTAATAACTGACACATTTGGAATTCATACGTTCCCACATATGGAAAAAAATATTTTGGTGGGAAAACAAAGTCAATCTTGGTATTATCTCCTAGGTAAACCACATCGACCAGAGGATGGGTTTCTAACAACTAAACTTCTTTCTAGACATTAGGTTCAAGAAGTATAGTTTGAACATGATCTTGCATAATAGTAGAGGTGCGTATGTCAAGTCCCAAGTTAGGGACCTTTCTAAGAGTCAAAGGTAAGGTACAGGGAGATTGATAATCACCCCCACACTTAGAATCTTGGGTGTCTCTTGGACACTCGCACTTGCAGACGGACAAGTGTACTCTTTTCCGCAACAAGCTCTTCTTCAGATATTTTAATTGCTTTTCTACCTTTTGATTTCTTCTTATTTTTGTTCTAATCATAACTTTAATTTTGCAGCTTGGACGTGGTCAAAGCGCTGCACATACCGCGTACCAATTTTACAAAACGCGGTCCACCATGATGGAGTCCCAATTTAGGGCCGTAGAAAATGACGCTTTGGATCTGAAGCGGGAAAATAATGTGCTCCGCCAAAAATTGCTTGATCTTCAGAACCAGGGTTTTATTCTTTCTTTTAATTACTTTTTTCCTTATTTTATTTCGCTTGTTTTCTGAATTACTTTATGGGATCAGCGGGGGATTCAGAACTTGTATCTAGAATGCAAAGTAGAATTACGCAGTTGAGAGATCATGTTATAAGAGTTAATAATGAGAATGCAGAAATCAAGACAAAGTTTAATGATCTTGTTGATAGTCATGAATTATTCACCCGGAAGTATGATGAGTTAGAATCACGACATCAACTTTTATTTGTGGAGAAGGGTCACAAGAAAGTAGAGTTTGATGCCACTTTACTGTGGAGTAAGGATTGCGTTTCTGAGGCGCGGGAAAAATCTGACAAATTGGAAGAAGAAAACCGCAAGCTTTGTGTGGAGCGGCAGAATATCCTTGCGGGATTTTCCTGTTCCGGATCGTATCACCATTCACAGCTTTCTTCGCACATAGCTCAGCTCATTAACGACAGAGACAACTCGACTTCAGAAGTTTATGCTAAAGGGAAAGCTCTTGCGGATGCTCAGGCTATGATCCGTAATTTATTTGATTATGTTCTTCACCGTGAAAGCGACATTCTCCGGCTGCACAAAGAAATAGCAAGATGTACATCCAAATTGAATCGTCTGCGGGATAATGAAGCAGAGTTAACTCAATGTCAACATCATCTTAAACAACTCAAGGCCAATTACAACAAGCTTTCGGGAGAATATGATTTTCTTGACATTACAAAATATGCAATGGGTCGTGAATTAGTAGAGTTTGAATCCCTTACAAGAGGTATCCTATTGTATCGCAAGCTTAAAATTCAATATTATTCTAGCATTGATTAATCCGTTACTTTTATCTCAGGTTTTAAAGAAAAGTTTAAGGATGCAACCGCTGGAGATGATAAAGCTGAGGGAGAGCTCGTTGCGGCAAATACTAGGATGGAGGAACTCAATAAGTAGCTGAAGCTAGCCTCAATCAAAGATAATTAAGCGCAAATTCAGCTAGAGCTTGCCTCTACCAAGGCCAGTGAAGTGCTCGCTCAACTTGAGCTACTGTCTTCCAATGTCAAAAATGCTGAAGATAAATTACAACAAGAAACTGCGAAAAATGAAAGACTTGTTCGGGATTTATCTACTGAGAGAGGGAAGATAACATTTTGGAAGACCAAAGTCCAAGCTTGCAAAACTGAAGTAAATCAATTCAAAGTGGAGATTGAAAATAGAAAAGCTTATATTAAATGGTTAAGAACCGAAACTATGGCCACCGGAATTCCAAATCTACAGATTATATTCTCAAATAAGAATTTAAAAACATCGGTATCCCTAATGTGTCTAAGAGCTTTGGCCTCAACCCATTTAGTGAAATAGTCTGTAGCCAGAATCAAGTATTTTCTTTTTTGAGTACCTTCCACTAATGGTCCAACAATGTTTATCCCCTATTTTGCAGATGGCCAGGGACTGAGCACGGAATTAAGTTCTGTTGCGGGAGCCTTTATTCTTTTCGCATAGCGCTGACATTCTTCACATCTTTTTACCATATTTTCCGTATCTTTATGCATAAATGCCAATAATATCCTTGGCATTTATGCTTTTAAAGCCAGTGATCGTCTTCCACTATGATTTTCCGCATCTCCATTATGTATATCTTTCAAAATTTGTAGCCCCTTCTCTCGTGATAAACACCAAAGTAAAGGCCCTAAAAAGGATTTGCGGTACAGAATGCCATCCCGCAACTGATAATTCACAGACTTTGATTGCACCTTTCTTGCCTCTTTAGCGCTTGCGGGTAATATCCTATTTTACAAATATTGATATATTGAAATTCTCCAATCTTCTCTGGTTAAATCGTTTTCTGTGAGAAATTTCCATCATCTTGTACAACTGCATCTTCAATATCTTTTTCCACTTCTTCTTCCACATTTTCAACTGCCTACAACTTGATTGATGGTTCATAAATATGCCCAATTTTTATTTTTGATGTATTCTGATCCTTTATCGTTGAAGAAATAAATGCTAATGCATCAGCATGACGATTCTTATCTCTGGACAAATGCCGAAAGGTTATATTTGGAACCTGAAGCGCCAGTTTTTGCACCAGATTTTTGTATTCTACCAGGCCTTCATTAAGCGCTTGATATTTTAACTCAATCTGTCGAATTATTAATGGTGAATCACTTGTGAATCGGACATCGCTTATCCCCAATTCAATGATGAGCCTAAGGGCATGAACCACAACCTCATACTCCACTATATTATTTGTATGTTCATCAAACTCAAGTCGGAATGAATGTACCATTCGATCCCCTGTAGGAGTCGTAACTACAATTCCAATTCCAGCACCTTCTTTGTTCTTGACCCCATCAACAAATACTTCCCATCTTCGTGAATTTTACAGAGCTTAGGATATCCTTAGGATCATCCTCTTCGAACCCGGGCAACCCTTGAATTTCAAAATCATCATTTAACGGAAAATTCGCAAGGAAATCAGCCAAGACTTGCGACTTTTGTGCAGTTTGTAACTCAAATAATATGTGGAACTATTCAAGTTGCGCGTTCCATTTTGCTATCATTCCCACTTTTCCCACATTCTTCAGTACAGATTCCAACGGAGCTTTGCTTGGTACCCGCACATAGTGTGTCAAAAAATACATGCGTAATTTCTGGGTAGCAAAAACCAGTGCTAAGATTAACTATTCAATTTTCGTGTAATTTCTTTCTGCGAGGTTCAGAGTTTTATTGATGTAACATACGGGTTTTTCTACATTTGCATTTGTTCGCACCAATACCGCACTTATAGCATCTTCTGTTGCAGCTATGTATAAGGCAAGCACCTCTTCAGGTTCTGGCTTTTGTAATGCGGGCAATGTGGCGAGATAAACTTTAATACTTGAAAAGGATTGCTCACAAACCTCGTTCAATTCAAATTTATTCTTCTTTTTCATGCGTAAAAAAGGGGCTTACATTTGTCCGATGATCTAGCAATAAATCTTCTGAGTGCGGCCAAACAACCATTTAATTTCTGTACTTCTTTGACATTCCTCGGAGATGGCATATCAACAATGCCATGAATCTTTGCCGGATCAACTTCAATTCCTCTTTTGGTAACCAAGTACCCCAAAAATTTCCCTGATGTAACCCCAAAAATGCACTTATCGGGATTAACTTTCATTCTGAATTTTCACAAAGTTCAAATATCTCTTTCAAATCTTGTAAATGATCCTTGGAAAATATACTTTTTATCAGCATGTCATCTACATAAACTTCGAGTGTGCGACCTATCCATGGTTTAAAAATTGCGTCTACGAGCCGTTGATAAGTTGCTCCTGCATTTCTCATTCCAAATGGCATTCTGGTATAACAGTATAATCTGTGCGGAGTGAATAACGCCGTGTGTTCTTGATCTTCTTCAGCTAGAGCAATCTGATTGTACCCTGATTGTCCGTCCATAAAGGATAAAACCTCATGACCTTCAACAGCGTCCACCAATTGATCGATGCTGGGAAGCGGATAACTATCTTTTGGACATGCCTTGTTTAAATTAGTGAAGTCTATGCAAATTCTTATTCTGCCATTCTTTTTTGGTACTATCACAATGTTCGAAATCCAAGTTGGATACTGCACCTCTCGAATGAATTCCGCATCCATAAGCTTTTTTAACTCTTTTTCAACTGGCAAATGATGTTCTGGCGCAACTATACGTATACGTTGCTGAAAAGGTGTAGCTTCCGGCTGTATATGTAATTCATGTCGTACAATATTTGGATCGATGCCCGGCATGTCCTCCATCTTCCATGCAAAAATGTCCACAAAATATTTTAGTAGCATAACCAAATTATACTCCCTTTCCGTTTCCATCAACGTTCCAATTTTTATCATCTTGGGAAGTTCTTCAGTTCCTATGTTGATATTTTTGGTTTCTTCGATTGATGTAAAAGTGGGTTTGGGAGATCCTAAAAGTGTAGGAGCCCCCTTTGATTGTTATGCTGGAAAACTACCTTCATCAACTTTTGGCATGCTTTCCTTTATTGTAATACCTTCATTTTCTTCATCTATTGCTTTATTTCCCGCAGTCTTAATCATATATTGGTTCAAGGCTTCTTATTTAACCTTCATCTTGCGCTCTTTTTTCTTATTCTGTTGCTGTTGTTGTCGCTCTTTATTCATGCGTACTTCTGCTAGAATGCAATATTTTGCTTCATTTTGATCTCCTTTTATCTTCATCTCTCCTTGCAGTGTTGGAAACGCAAGTATTGGTGATACGTTGAAGTTACCCCTTTCAATTGATGGAACCAGTGTCTACCAATGATGGCGTTGTACGGAGATGGAGCCTCCATTATGCTGAACTTAGTCAGAATACTTATAGGTCCAGCCGCAACATCAAGCAGAATTTCCCCTTTCGGTTTTGAAGTTGAACCGCTAAACCCATAAGCTGTATAACAAGATGGCGTTAGCTGATCATCTTTTAACCCCATCCTATGGAAGGTATCATAAAACAAAACATTAAGAGAGCTTCCCCCATCCATAAGAATCTTCTTTACATTCCATCCAGATACTGGCAATGTAAGTACCAACGGATCATTGTGCATTTCAATCTCATGGTCAACCTCGTCCGCAGAAAAAGTTAGCGGGAATGCCATCCCTTCTTCCCATACTTCAGTAACTCTTCCCAAAACCTTGAAAACTTCGTGACTGCAGACTCTTTTATGTAATCTTTTATCAATAGCTGCACTCATGAACGATTGATCCAATTCATAATAAGAGATCATATTAATAGTTTGATTATTTTGAGGAATATTAACATCGTTTCCTTTATTAATCCTTGGTGAGGGGTCAGGTAATTGAATAAATTCTTTTAACTCCCCCGCATCAATCAACCTTTGTACTTGCATTATTAGATTCCGGCATCAGTTTGTGGAATGACCCCGATAGCAATGGTACTCGCAATAGTCCTTGGAGTTCTGTGTATGTTCGGGTTGTTGTTCTTTTGACCACGGCTACTGAAAATCTTGTCTGTTCTTTATTACATTTAAAATTTCTAAATAAGGAGTGTTGAGTTTAGTGAAAATTCGCTCTTCAAATTATTGGATAAAATTTCTTCTTTCTTCTATCTTTGCTCTCTTTGATTCAATGTTTGGAGTTTTTCCCGCAAACCTATTCCCAGATCCGGATGAAGGCTCAATAGAATTGGCTCTTTTTGCATTTCCTTGTTGTTGAGATATTATTATAGGATGTTGCCTCTGAATGTCCTGGAATCTTGCACATTTGTCAATGATATCTCTGAGATCTCCTTTACTTTTTGGATTTGTATTATGGATATCAATAAAGAGTTGACTTTCCCGATTGGCTATTCTCCACTTGTAACAATTGATAACGACTTCTGGGGTTACATCCCCAATTGCTTGACAGGTCGCCTGCCATCGATCTGTATAATCACAGATGGTTTCCTCTGTAGATGAGGCAAGTGAGTATAACTTGTCCATCCCCGCATCTGCGGGCCTGTTGTACATGTATGCTTCTAAGAATTTGCGGGTCAACTGTATGTAAGAATTCACTGACCCTTCTGGTAAATTGTCATACCACGCCAAAGATATTCCTTTCAAACTCGATGGAAAATGCCGGCACATAACAACATCATCATGCTCCCATCGCGTCATGATGCGACTGTAATACTTCAAGTGGGTTGTTGGGTCTTTTGTCCCATCGTAGCATTCAAAATACATTCATGAGGCATTGATGCGTATGCCAGGTGCGGTGTCAATGGCGTTCGCCTAACTTCTTTTAATACTTCTTCTAATCGTCCACCCTCTTTATTTTTCAAATTCTTTATTTCTTCCCGTATTTGTTCCATGTCCTCATAGCATTTTTGCCACTTATAATTTTGTAATCTTGAACCATCAAAATTCAATCTATCTGGTTCATTCCGCTGGCTTGCGGGTTCCACTACCATTACTCTTTGATCTTTATTGGCTCTCACTTTTCTTCCTGTGATTCCACTGGAGATTTCTTCTTGCCCCCGTGTTCTTGTTGTAAATGGTTCCGCACCATGCTAAGCCTTTTCTCTGAGTACTTGGTTTTCTATGGTCAATAGTACAATTTGTTCCGCACAAGTCTGTTGTACCTTGCGCATCTCGTCCATTTCTTTCATTAATTGTTAAATGTGATCAATACTATTTTGAGACTTTTCTTCAAATGAACGACTATTTGAGTGATCTTCAGAATTGTTTATGTGATCATTAATGGGTTGTTGCTCTTGTGACTCTCTCACCATTTCCATTTGTTGAGGAGCCCATATTGCATTACTTCCCTGATTTCCTGAATTGGCATCTTGATCTTGCATGTTTCTATGTGACACTGTCCTTATTTGTGTGGATCCTTTTGAGATGTTGTAATTTCTTCTAAGCTCAGTCCTATGTTGATGTAGGGATTTCTTTACCAGTATTCTAAAAGAGCTCAGATAATAAATTATGTGTTTCAAGAGGTTTTATCATTCTCAATAAATTTGCAATACAATTTGATTGAAAGAAAATATTACACTTAGTTTTAACATATCAAACTCAAAACAAATAACTTTCTAGTTTATCATAGGTTTTGTAAGTTCATGTGGAAACAAATTAATACGAAACTCGAACACTCAATTGAAAACTTATTTCTCTGCTACCTGCAGGAATCAAGAATTTTATTGAACGTAAAAAATCAAGAATTTGATAAACTAACATATTGTTTTGATGAAAATTTATGAACTAAATTTTTAAACCAACAATTTGAAGAATATCCTTGGTAAATTTACATTTATGGAAGGTATAAAAATAAAGAATATGATCATAACGACTAAAATTATATATTCATCAACTGACTTATTTAGAATCAAACCTTATATACAATTTTTCCATATGAATTTCAATCATTATACTTTAAAGAGAAGAATTTTTAAACAGAACACGATTCAAAATTTTAACAACGAAAATTTTGACAGGTAGAATAAATTCTTTACTACCTCCCCTCCTTCTAGCGCCAAATTATGATTGCCAAAAATCTAGCATCTTTGGATCACAACCAAAAGCATTTACATTATAGTATAGCACGATATCTTATCGTGAAATCTACTCCCATGATCATTTAAACAATGAAAATTAATCAAACAACTTAAAATGAATTGACTTATACATTTAACGTGGTTCAACAGTCTGACTGTCTACATCCACGGGTAAAAGGATTTGTATTCCATTTATTATACATCATCATAAGATATATCAAATTATTGATATTAAATAAAATCATGAACATAATAATCAAAGTATAACATAACTTAAAATTTAACATAGGTTCATAGCTAAACTCTTTGCTATCACCTCAATGTCTTTAGTCTCATTTCTCTCCAGATTTTCTAACCCCTTTTCCTGTTTATGAGCTTGGTATTTATAGCCAATTTGATGGGTCCCACCCATTTACCTTTCCACCTATTTATTCTTATCCATTCTTGGTGTGATATGTTGTTCCGCAGAGCTTATTTGCTATTTCCGCAAGGCTTGATCGCTCTTCCCGTAAGTTTTTGCATGCGTACTGCTTGTTTTCCGTAATTTTTCATTGGTTATTTCGCAGCTCTTCTACGGTCTTGTAGTTAAGTTATTGTTTTTGGATTGGGATGACTGTTGCGGTCTTATCTGAATCTTGGCATGTTTGACACGTAGCTCTTTAAGGTGAATCGTCATGCTTTAGTTCTTTTTGTTCCACAGCTTGTTAAGCCGACACGTGTTAATCATGCATCAATACTCATTATGACTCTTTATCGAGTCATGCTTTTCCGCAACCTGCTGTCAGTCGAGTAGTTAAAGCTGTCTGTCTTGATCAGTGTACTTTACTTTCCCGCAACCTACGTGTCGGTCAGGCAACAAGGCTATCTGTTTTGAGCAGTGTTCCTTACTTTCCCGCAACCCACGTGTCGGTTATGCATTAATGCTGTCAGGTTCAAACTTTATCGAGTTTGCAGCTGTCGATTCAATGCTTTAAAAGACTTTGTTCCAGTGTTTCTCGTCTCATCGTAGCTCGTTACTTCTCCAATAGTTTTTGGACACGCATACCTCAGAATTTATTCTCTCACAGAGCTTGCTGAGAACATCACAAATGAAGATCAGAGGGAAAGAACCCCAAGATGTCTCTATTACATAACTTCTATTAAAATACAATTTTAATAAGATTAAAAATTATATTGCATAAACATATGGTTCAAATCCATTTTTAACTAAATTGTTGGAAGTGAATATCCCTATATTCAATATTGAGCTAGCGACCATTTCCCGTACCACTGAGTTTTCAATTCAGTGGGTTTCTTGCTTCACGAAATTGATCTGTGTTTATTCGATCATGTTTAACATTAGGGCAATGCTTCAGAAAAAAATATAAAAAAATTAGGTTTTTTTTTTAATTGCACATTATAACTTCCGCTTATAAGTCTGGTTGAACATATATTATTGATTTGTGAGGGAAAATGATTTCAAGCGAGAGAACAGGAGACTAGAAAGTTGGATTTAAAGTTGGGGTATTATTACCAATGACCTCTATAGAAAATAGTTAAGAAAAAAAATGTGAGACTTTTGTTTCTCACTCATTCTTTTACTCCTTAAAGCCGAATCTTTTCTCCTAATAACAAGACTCTAAAAAAGGGACTCCCCTAAGACATTGCTTAACTTTTTTTAAATAATAAAACACACAGAATACCTAAGATAAATTATAACTTATAAAAGGACTGACCAGCTTTTAACAAGTTCCAAGCCTGGTCAGGATTTAAGCTACTGTTCAAAAGAGCTTCTTGCCAGAGAAGAAGAGCTTGAAGATTATGTTCTTTACAAAGAGACACAAGAATAAAAGCATCAAAGTTTTTGTTTCTGATTATTATATTCATACTAAGAAGAACAAACAGACTTGAGTTGATGAATCTTCATTGGTACCCTGTGTTTGTGGGAAAAACGAATTAAGAGGCTAATTTAGGAAAAGTGGGGTGAGCAGTTGATAATTCGTCTAATCCTTAAATATTTGTATTGTTGAAGTACTTTATTTAGATTCGAGATATCAATTTGTACAATCCTGGCCTAAACCAAGCAATGGTCGTTCCAGTCTTGCTTCAGTCACAAAGGAAGAAGAAGGGTTGGTCTTAGGGAAAAATGAGAGAAAGATTGAGGTTAGAGTATCAGACTCTGTGGGATGTAATAGGTGTGAATAGCTATGACAAATTCTCTGTGTGTGAAAAGATTGAATGATCGAGTTGTTCAATGTTGTTCTATATTAGACTTGTCTTAAAGTTTGACTTAGCCTTCTTGTGTTGTTGTTTTCAATAGATTGAGAAATCTATTTTATAATCATAGCTATTGTAATCGTTCACCTGACCTCATCATGTATGAAGTTTTGATGGTTGAGTAGTGCTGAAGTGGAGGTGGTGGAGGATATGCTGACAACCGCTCCCCCACTTTGTTTGAGTTTGAATAGACGGTTGCTCAACCTACCACTTTCTCACTCAATTGGTAATCGATCTTTCCAGATTCTCTGTAGTGGATGCGTTGCTGCACCATGTGTCATAGACCGCCAGACCAATACCTAGTGAATATCCCCCTATTTGTGACATCTTTGATGTCTCGTGTAATTTTTGTAGTATTAAGTACTACTAATAATATTAAGTAGAATGAGACTTGCTTAGTCTTTTGACTAAGGACTTGTCCTGCTTGACTGACCTGATGAGTCTAGCAAGACCAAAATAAAATATGTATTTTATTTTATCGTATTCATGAGAAACAATGTGTTCAAGTTGGTCAATTTTGTATTAACATGGTTGTTTTGTAGAAATAAGTGTATGCTGCTGAGCATGAAAATATGTATGTGAAGCTACACATGAAAATATATGTGTGTTAGGCCACATATAAAATATATGAGTGAGGCCTAGTATGGTCTTTGATAGGTAAGTTAGGGTTCTGAAGCTTGCATATGTGAAGCAAACCCAAATAGGAAAGCATTATGTGCTAGCGCTAAGGTGGATGAGCTTAGGAGATAAGCCTAAGTTGGATAAGGTTTGAACCCGTGTATAAGATGGAATAATATTAGGCTAAATAACAAAGACGTATTAGTATTAGGCTAAATTCCTAAGACGCATTAGGTTTAGTATTAATGGGTAAGACGCATAAGTGTTGAGGCAAATACTAAGACGCACGAGTATTGAAGCCAATACTAAGACGCACATGATTTGTGCTTGTACTAAGACGCACATGATTTGTGGTTTAGACTAAAACGCACATGATTTTTGGTTTAGCTAATCCGGACAAGCAAGTATTGCTTAAGCCCTAAGAATGACAAGATATTTATTAAAGCTAATCCGGACAAGCTTAATGATTAAGCTAAGAAGGAAAAGTTTAATGGTTTAAGATAAGAAGGACAAGGTAAGGGGGCATCATCCCCTTGGACTTGGTGATAAGTGCATAATTTATACATTTTAAGTATCATTTCCTTATTCTTATTTGCTAGATTTTGTGTGAATTACCGTGTTTTATTATTACTTTTCTAGTTTGTGTGTTTTATCAGGTTACATCTCTTAAACAAGTGAAATAGAGCTTTACAAGAGAAGTAGTGCCAAAGACCCCGTGGGGCTCAGTCTATTCTAGGATTTCTTCTTTAGAATCTTGTTTTAGGCGCAAACAAATTGGATATGGGGCAACTCCTATCTTTCTTCTTTAGAATCTGAATCAGGGTTGATGTTCTTGTGATGATCATGATCGTGATGATGATTTCTTGTAAAGGGATTTGAAGATCGAAAATGGTGTAGTAGGGTCAGTGAGGCTATTATAAGGTAAGGGTCAGAGCTATGATTGTGTGTTCGAAACAAAAAAATAGAAGACATAGCTTCTGGCTATGGTGGCGATTCTGTCGAGTGATTCGATGATGGTAGTCTGTGATGGTTCGAGTCGAGTCTGTGAGCTGAGACGAGAATTGCTGCTGTTTCTACTCGAGTATAGCAGTGAGCAACGATGACAGAGAGAAGGTACGTTAACGGTGGCTGTTCTTACGGAAAGATGAAGGCTCGAGTCTGTGATGGTTATGCTGTGGTGAATGATGGAGGAGAATCTCAGATGGGTTCTTTGCTATGGGTTGGTGATAGTTAATGAAGATTAATGGCAGTGACATAGATGATGGTGAAGTTTGATGGTGATCTTTGTTGCTATATTTGGGGATGAGCTTGAGTCAGTGATGATCCGCGATGGCTACAAATGGTTTTTGCCATTGTAGCTCGATTATGAGATGGAATGGAAGAGTGGGTATCGGTGATTCTTGATGTTGGATGTAGAAGACATGGGTTACTCACAAGATGGTTTTTAACGGATGTTTCATCAATGGTGGCTGGTTGTTTAATGGAGCTTGGAGATGTTCCGAGTTGCTGCTGGTTATGAGGTGGAGTTTCTATCGATGGATGAAGGTCAGTTAGAGTCGGGCAAGGTTCAGCTGAGATTAATTCACTTGGCCGAAAAGTTAGCAAAGAAATAGGTGTTGTGGTTGAAGAAGGGAAGTTTAACCGTGTTATACACGGAGATATGGTGGTTGGTATTTATTTCCTAAATCAGTTACGATTCTAAAACTAAAGATACATAAGCTCTATAAATAGAGTTGTACATAAATTCATATGAAGAGCCGGGGGGGACGTAGCTATACATATACTGAGACTTGGACCATACCACACATACCCGGAGCTAGACAATCCCTTTGACGTAGAAAGCATACAGGAGAATTCCGACGATTCAAGCTCCCGGATATACAGACCTGCCCGGACACTTTTGAACAGGATTAAAGGGTTAGTTTGTATTATTTTCTTAATTAATTTTCATGGTTTTTAAGAAAGCCATGTTGGGCTAATTCCTTTGTTAGGGCGAAAGGATGAACTTGTAGAGATGGTTTTATTTGTGTTTCAAAACTAGTGTTTTTAATTATATGAACTTAATATTAATGTTCCGTCTCTCTCTCAATGTTTTACCGTCCCGTTGATTTTTCATGTTCTATGCCACGTATAGTTCATTGTTTGATTAGTAGAAGGACTCGTTGAAACCTTGTATGAAATTGTTTTATGAATATTCTTTGACTTTTTATGCCCCATATACTTAGTACTTCGAAATTCTACTTTAGGTTGAGAACAAATAATTCTTTTAGAAATCGAGACCCTATATGACGAACGCAATTAAACCCTAATTTACAACGGATTTCTGGAACCTTAACGTTTTCCTCTTATTGTTTTCAAACTTTATTAAATAATTCTAATTCATTAGTTAATTAAATTCTTTATAAAAATAAAACCTAAAAAAATATTTTAATCCATACTCCTCGTGGGGACGAACCGTATTTGCTATTATCTACATCTTTCGACATTGTGCGCTTGCGGTAAAACAAAGTCGGTTTTCCAACGCATCAAATTTTTGGCGCCGCTGCCGGGGAGTTGTTTTTTTTCGATTAGATTGTTTTTTTTAGGTTAGATTTTATTTTTAGATTTTTATTATTTTGTTCGATTTTACGCTTTTTGGTATTTATCTTCTGCTGCAGGTTTTGGGAACGGAAACGAAAAGAAATTGAGCCAAAGATTTTGGTAATTAAAAGACTTGGAGTAAAGTTAAAGCTGAAAGAACGTAGAAGAAGACAAATAGTTAATTTTTACTTTTTAGGATTTTTATTAGTTAATTTAATTTAGAAAACTGTATTAGGAAATTTTTGATTATTTTTGTAAATTTTTTTTAGTTTTGGATATTACGGACATTATTATTATTTTTAAACCCTACGGAAGGGTAGTATTAAATATAAACTGCACAGAGAAGGACGAAAATTACGATATTATCTCGGCCCCTTGGGTTCGTACACTGACACAGGAGTCAGTGGCCTGAGTCGACTTCAACGGTTCATCCCCCGTCTGTTACGGGAGGTAAGATTCGATCAACCCACGAATCCCTTGCAAGTGGGTTTACTGTATTCCTTTGTATGCAAATATGTTGAGGACCTGAATACGGATTTAATTTTCTAGTTAAGGGAAAGAACTGGCCATATAAGATAAGGATTCGGATTTCATCACCGTTTCCTTCTTGCCCGCTTTAGGAACACGTTATCAAACGCGAACCTAAACCTTAAAATTTTTTACTAGAAAGAGACTGATAGGGTAACGAGCTTAAAGGAAACTCGTTCAAAAGGACTGTATTGGTTACTTTGTTAGCCTAACTCGAAGTTCAGGAAGATTATTTTAAGTTTATTAGAGCCGCCTTGTAACCCAGGGAAAAGTTTCCAAAGAGACAGGGTTATCAAAGTTCCTTAGAGCTTATCCTGTTTCTCTTCGACTTAATCTAATTCAGATCGTTTTAAGAGGTTTGCTAGAAATGTAACTAGTTGTATTTCGAAAGAATAGAAGCTGGTCTAGAAACAATCTAAGTGGAGCCATCATGCTTTTTGTTTGATAGATTCAATAGGTGATTTGGTTGAGTCAGCCTTGCTTGTGATTGTTTATAAATTATACACACGGGAGGTAAGTAAATATTTGATATACTCGCAAATCTTTTGCAAGGTGAGTTATTGGGTAAATTTTGCTTGGTATTATGGATCCCGATGATTTGGATTCCTTTACTGCATTTTGGAATCGTTCCAAAAGAGACGGGAAAGAGGAGTCATATAATAGTTCTCTTGGGGAATATGTATACACACCTTTTTATTATCAGGAACCTAAGAGAGAAGAGTGTGTAAATAATGATTGGAATTATTCTCATGGGTATGATCATTCCGAACCTCGTGAAGGTTATGATTATTACCAACCTTACCCAGGTTATGAGTTACATTATACTAATTCCCATTATTATTCACACACGTATAATTCACAATATGAGAGAGATGATCGATCATACTGTGAACCATCTGCATCACTGTCATCTAAGTTGGAACAGTGGAGTCATGACCTGGGAAAATCAATTGAACAGTGTTGTCATAATATTGTCAAATCAACTGAAGGATCTTCTCAAATACTTTCTGAACTTTTACAACAAGTAGATGATTGTCCTCCTCATAATGATTCGAGATCTGATTTATATAATTCTCATGGTATTAATAATGAAACCGTTAGGAACGATGAACCTTTGTGTTTTGAGAATGATGATGAACTTGACACTTGTGATTATAGGAATGATAACACTGTTATGATATTTGAATCTAGTGTATCTTTTCCAACTCACGATCATATTAATGATGATATGCCTATTCAAAAGGATGAGGTTTGGATTAGAAACCCTATGTATTCAGATGATGATGATTTAGAAGAACCTGTTTATACAGGGGATACTATTGTCGAGTTTAATAACTCAAAGGCAGTGGTTGTGCAAACTGATATACCTTCTAATCATGTACATTCTGGGATTTCTACTGGTCACCTAGAAGAGGATAATAACGATCTAATTAATCATGAAACTGTTTGCATAATTGATGAAATAGTCCATGATACTTATTTGCATAACCATATAGATGATCCATTAGAGATTTTCATATCCCATTGTAGATTTGATAAGGACGATGATAGTGTTATTAATGAGGTGAAAACTTTGTTAGATTATGCACCACCAGATCATAATTTAGAAGAAGCAAATTGATTATTTTCAAGAGTATGACGAGCTAGAAATTAGGGAAATTGTGACTAGTCTATCTAGAGACACTCAAAAATTCTAAGTGTGGGGGTGATTATCATTCCCATTGTGCCTACTTTTGACTCTTAGAAAGTTCCCTAACTTGGGTATTGATATATGCACCTCTACTATTTTGCAAGATCATCTTCACTCTATACATCATGAACCTAATGTCCAGAAAGAAATTCAGTTGTTAGAAATCCATCCTCTGGTCGATGTGGTTTACCTAGGCGATAATACCAAGATTGACTTTGTTTTCCCACCAAAATGTTTTCTTCCATATGTGGGAACGTATGAATTTCAAATGTGTCAGTTATTAAGTTTTGAGACTAAGTCTGATTACTTTAGGAGAGTAGAATCGACACATTTGCTTAAGAATGACCATTTTCATAGTAATCAACTGTGTGAGTCAAATCATATTGACTTTGAGGATCCACAATTATTCAGGTTATTATTATGTGCTTCTAAGTGCTTACTTGAGTTCTTCCAGACTCTACAACCTGACCCTGTTGATCCTATCTACGAGGAAATCCATCCCATGAAAATATTTTATTTAGACCCTTTTATCGAGCCTGAACCTGAACCACAGCTAGAAGTAGTTGTCTTAAACAAAAAACTAGATAAGGATGTGCTCGGTTTGTTCTTTTCCTTGGCTTGTTGCAGTTTCCTTTTACTGGTGATATCACTATTTGATCTAGATGACCCACAGTTGTTCCGGCTATTGCTATATGATACTATCATTTGCTTCATAGGAGTCAACCCATCAAATTTGTTTCCTTCACCTTATCTTTTTAGTTTTTGATTGCTTGTTTTATGCCATTTTAGGATTTCCCATCTTGATTTTACATTGGATGAGTTAGTTTAAATTGAGGACAATGTAAAGTTTAAGTGTGGGGGAGTGTAAGCATATAGAGTTCTTAAGTATACACTTTTTAGGTAGAAAATTTTCAACTTTTTCGAAATTATTTGCATGAAAACCTCCAACTTTTAGATATTTTAGAGTCACTTAGTATACTTCTTGCTACATTTACATACGGAGTTCTAAACCGAAACAACTGAACTTAGAACTATTATAGAACTATATTCGGAGTGCTTAGTTGTTGAGAGGCTAGAGCTGACAAAAATGGACTTAAACTGCCGGTAGAGAATACAGTATTAGAAGAGTTGATCATTCAATACCCATGAGTGAGGCACCAAACCTTAAATTGTCCGTTTAGAGTGTTTCATCTGCGCAAATTCCGGGTAGAATGATGAGCTACCTAACCTTGCACCAATTTCAGCACTACTTTTTGATCTCTTGAGTGCTATTTCTATCAATCATGAGGGTGCCATCAGAATTGCTAACTTTATCTTGTAGTCTTGTTTGCAGTTGGCACCATTCTCTCGACAATAACAGGTCCATAGAAACATATTATCAACAAGCAGAACATCAAAAATTTGAAGAAAATTTGAAGACAGTCAAGGTTTAAAAGCAACCGTTTAAGAAAGAGCAAATTTCATATTCAAGTAAAGTAACAAAAGCGAAGAAATCAAAAGATGTGAGTTAGCGAAGTTCAGAATCAAGTGGTAAAGTCTTTATCCCACGGTCTTAGTAATTTCATCACTTATTTTTCAGTTTATATTTTAAAAAAAAAAAAAAAACGATTATCATTGCTTTAGTGTAGATTTTCTTTTGTATTTTTTCAATCAGGCCGTGGGGAAGAAGAAATATATAGATAAGTTTCTAATAACAAGAAATGGAGGAAATGAGTTATAAATTCTTTCAAGGTTCTACGAAGTTCAAGAATTCATCATCTACAGTTGAAGACCGAAGACGTTTCTATTGGATACTGTGAGAGTGGTGTTGATTGCCGATCGGATGAGAAGGTAAGTAAGCATTCCCATCCTTGCATAGTGGTTGATTTCTGTTATTAGAGGTCACTAGAAAAATAAAAAGGGGTTCTTTTTCGTCCCACTTTCTATGGGATAACATCTTCATATGATTCGGAAGGTTACCTTTCCTTCCTACCATTCAACGTGTGTAGGATTTCTATCTTCATTCCTGCCTACACACATGTGTGAACCATAAATTACGTCATTTGAGTGTCAAATTCATAAAACCCTATTGGTGAGGCAGAAATATTTAGTCACTCTCGAACCTAGATCCTTTACATGGTGGTTTTCTCCTAACTCAAGAGTTAAGCATGAGAATAATGTTCTTTATACTTCTAACTTCTTATTGTTAGTGTTCAGAAACTTTATGTCTTCATAGCTCTTTGGATGCATGTGCTTTGGAATACTTAGAAGTTGGAGTAGGTTTTGTGGGTAAATCTCTTGTAAACCCTAACAAGACTATAACTCGTCCACTAGGGACACCTAGGGGTTTAAAGGCTTGTTACACATGCTAAGTTTAACCGTTTCCTCAACGAAAGGGAGTTGTAACACTACAAGAAAAACGGGCTTAAGCGTCTAAAATCTTAGCAATAGCTCGAAAAATTAGTCGCTTTAACAGTTTAAGTATCTAAAATTGCAACTGCCAAAAATTTTAGCGGCTATAAACCTGTGTCCACTATTATTTAGCAACGAAAAAATGTGTTTAATCGCTAGATCCTTTGTTCAAGTAATTTATAGCAACTTAAAAAGTGATCATGTAGCTATTTACTTTGCGGCACCGACTCGTAGCAACAACAAAATAAATTGGTTGCTGAAACCTCCCTCAGCAACTAAGTTTGAGCCACAACCAAATATGTTTAATTGCTAGATCCGTTTTTCAAGTAATTTATAGCAGCTAAAAATTGATCATGTAGCTATTCACTTTGAGGCACCGACTCATAGCAACAACAAAATAAATTGGTTGCTCAAACCTCTCTCAGCAACTAAATTTGAGCCACGACCAAATATGTTTAATTGCTAGATCTGTTTTTCAAGTAATCTATAGTAGTTAAAAATTGATCATGTAGCTATTCACTTTGAGGCACCGACTCGTAGCAACAAAAAAATATATTGGTTGCTCAAACCTCTCTCAGCAACTAAGCTTGAGCCACGACCAAATATGTTTAATTGCTAGATCCATTTTTCAAGTAATTTATAGCATCTAAAAAAGTGATCATGTAGCTATTCACTTTGAGGCACAGACTCGTAGCAACAGAAAATGAATTGGTTGCTCAAACCTCTCTCAGCAACTAAGTTTAAGCTACCACCACATGTTAAAAAATGAATTACTTGAGGGAGAAAGATAGACCGTGTGATCAAAATTCATCAACGCTTTATATCTAGTTCTATCTAGTCATACGGATTGTGATCTGTGTGACTCATTGGAAAAAAATTGTATCCGTCAATTTTAGTACGATTATAGTTGGTTATAACACCCTTTTTTGATTATTTTTGTTTGAATATTATATATTTTTTAATTAGTAAAATATTCGTATATTTTAATATCGAGGAATATGTATTTATGGAAGAAAAAAAAATTAATAGCCTGAGAAAAACTCCAATGAATAATGATTTCCTAAATCTATATTTATATCCGTTGGATCAGATATTTTTGGCTCTCTATTGACCAGATAAACAATTTAAGGATCATTGTATGTGTGTGTTTTAGACTTAAAAAACGAAAATAATGTTTGTGTTTAAATTACTCCATTTTTGGTCAAATTGATGGATAATGAATAAAATTTGGTGAGATTGAGGAATATTCAATAAAATTGATGGATAACGAATGAAATTAAGTGGGAGCAAGTAAGGTCAAATGAAAATAGATGAAATCAAGTAACTGATGATTGTGTGAATTCGAGTGAAAATAAAGAATACTTAGTGAATTGGAGCGACATCAATGAAAATTTAGTATTCGAGTAAGATCGATGAAAAAATGACTGATAATTTTAATTGATATTTTAGCTTTCGGACATTGTTACATATCCAAAAATCGAGCCATCAATAACGTCATTTACATTAGAATAGCGTCATTTATATTAGAATAACGTCATTTACATTAGGGAAGATCACAATATGTTATATTATGCTTGGCCATGTACCAAAGAAAAACTCAATTTATATGTGCATATAGAGATACAAATTGACATCAACATAGACAAGTTTCATGCAAACCGAAAAGGAAGGCGTCCAGGCTTTTATTCGGCATATACTCATAAGCCAACATTTTTTCATCCCCTTTAAGACAACAACTTAAAAGTCTAACTAGATTCTTGTGTTGGACTTTTGAGATGACAACAACTTCATTCTTAAACTCCTCTAAACCCTGTATAGAACCCTTAGAAAGCCTTTTCACATCTATTTCCTGTCCATCCAGTAACTTTTCCTGGAAACAGAAAAAAAAAGTAACGTATGTTTCATTTTTGGTAATGATAGTTATAATACGATTAAAAGTACGAGAATCAGAATCAGAAGTAACTTCCATATAGCTGAGGTGGTCATGGATGACTCGATGCACAAAATGGCAGCTATAGCATCAAGCCGAGTGACCTCATTTCTGAACATGAGTCTTGCATGTGCTGTAAAAACAAAAAGCGTCAAATCAGGAAAAGCTCGAAATGGTGTACTACGTATACACACACTTCAGGCAATTTACAATTACCTTGTGCTAGTCGTATTAAACTTTCAAGCATACGCACAGTGGTCCTTCCTGCACGGTCAACTCGAGTGCAATCGATTAAATGTTGTTCTATACATGGGAACTGAAAATGAAATCACTAAATATGAACAACACTGCACCTGCACATATGTAAGCCTATTCACCAAATTCCCAATGATAGGACCAAATAATGCAGTAGATGCAGCTTCACAACACCATACACAGCAGTAAGTAGTAAAGAATCCGGCCATGTGTTGACCATGTATAAACCAACCGAGAATTCCCACATCCTTCAAAACAGCAACAAAAACTTAACAATCTCCCATTTGTTCACATTATATCAGCCTATCAGGCACATACTGGTTAATGTAGAGAAAAACTTTACTCACAACATATTCTCAGTAACTAATGAACATCTTAGACAAGTTTTAATAGTTGGAATGGAACTGCAGAAACTTCACAACCCAAAAATTCAAGATGCACAGAGCAACAAAAAAAAACAGAAACATAGAAACGCATGTATCAATCAGGCTTTTTAATAGTTGGAATGGAACATCTTCAGACTTTATAATACTCTAGACACTAAACTATGAATAACATTCTCTACATCTCAATCAGGGTTCAGATTTCCTACAAAGTGGCAAGTATCTATGTTTTTAGTTTCTTCAGTTAATTAAAACTTGAAACATCATTATACTAAAAGAACAAACTACCAAGTTAAATTCATGCCAGAGAAAAAGCTATTAAACATTAAAATGTAAAATCGAGACCAAACCTGTCAAAGATCAGGAATTTTTGGATCCAAAACATTTCTCTCCTCTCTGAAGACTGTGCACTTGATATTTAACGAAACCCCAACTGAGAAAAAACCCCTAAATCAGTAAAAATCAGTAAAAATCAATTTCAACCCTTCAATGATCATTAGAGTTAAAATTGCACTTGATATTTAAGGAAACCCCAACTGAGAAAAAACCCCTAAAATTCAGTTGAACAACAACAACAACCACAAATCTCGAGTAATCCATATAGAGTTGATGTCGTTAGATGTTCACATCTTTCTCCTCTCTTCAATGTCCTGCAAATATAAACAAATAAAGGATCAGCAATAAAGTTTAGTTCATGAACAGAAAAAACGAGAGAAAAAAATTTGATTACTACCTTGTTCTCTTGCACAAAAAAAAGTTAGATCGATAAAGTAATTCAGTGGTGGTGATGAACGAAAAAGAGAAAGAGATGAACGGAAAAGAGTGTAACAGTGGTGGCGCTGTGAGTTAGGGTTAGATGAACGAAAACGAGCGATTCAGTAATGGTGCTGTGAGTTAGGGTTAGATGAACGAAAACGAAAAGGAAAAGGAAAAATAGAGAGAAAGGGAAAATGGGAAAGTGAAGTGAAAAAATGATGATAAGCTTTTTGTGCACAGATTTTGAACGGTGGATTAGATTGTTCATACGGATCATAGAAAAATTTTGATGGCCCAGATTCGATGTTGGATGCTCATACGGATTGTGTGTTAGTTACCATGGTGTATTAGTTACCAAAGTGTGTTAGTTACCATTGTGTGTTAGTTACAAGGTGGATAACGGATTTCGGATGTCGGAAGCAAAACGTAACGGATTTTGGAAATTAGGATTCATCAAAAATATTTTGTTTTTTTTATAATTAGGGTTCTTAGTTTGTCATTTGTTTTAGTGTTATGATTTAATGAATTGGGAAAGGAATTTGGATATTGCTTAATTTCTTGAATAAATTAAGTTAAGCTTTACCTAATAACAAAAAATATTGTTTTCTTATTTGATATTAAATATATGATCATCGTGTGTTACTTAGGGGAAGAGGTTATTAAGGATAATAAGACGAACACCGATGGGTTTAGGGCACCGATGATGATTCCGACTTAGGGGAATAGGTTATTAAGGATAATTAGCCGAACATCGATGGGTTTAGGGTACCGATGATGATTCCGATTTAGGGAAAGAGGTTATTAAGGATAATATGCCGAACATATATGGGTTTAGGGCACCGATGATGATTCCGACTTAGGGGAATATGTTATTAAGGATAATAAGCCGAACATCGATGGGTTTAGGGCACCGATGATGATTCCGACTTAGGAAAGAGGTTATTAAGGATAATATGCCGAACATCGATGGGTTTAGGGCACCGATGATGATTCCGACTTAGGGAAAGAGGTTATTAAGAATAACATGCCAAACATCGATGGGTTTAGGGCACCGATGAAGATTCTGACATAGGGAAAGAGGTTATTGGCTGAAATCAAAAGGAATTGATGGTTAATGAGTGAATTTGAGTAAGAATGATAAGTAATGGGTGGTTGATTAATGATGGTTCATATGGGTGAGATCGAAAATCAGGTGAAATTGATTAATAACGGGATCAATCGAGTAGGATTGAGGGTTATTGGGTGAAATCGAGTAGGATTAAGGGTTATTGGGTTAAATCGAGTGGAATCATACAATGATTGAGCATTGTACAAAATTGTATAATTGATGACTATAGAGTGAAATTTAGTGAGGTAAATGGATGAAAACTTGAGAACTTAGTATTAATCCAACAATTTTAATCGGATTTGTTTAATGGAACATGAAAACTTGTTCAAATCATTGTTTTAATTCACCATGCGGAAATATTTGGATGCACAAATTGTTTTTTCTTTAACATGAGTTGACCAAATTGACTATAATTAAACAAACAACTCATATCATTCCAGTCAACTAAATTGAGTATAATGAAGCAAATTATGTTTTCAGGATGATATTAAAGACATCAAAGAATATTATGGTTAATCATTTTTATCACAATAGAGTTCGCAATAGTCATTAATATTAGTTTCCCAAATTAAAGCATGATATGCTAATTGAATAAATGATTAGAATGTTTTCAATAAAAAAAGATTAGATGTTTCCAACTTAAATTTCCAAGAAATGAAGTGATCGTGAAGATTCCAACTTAAATTTCCCCTGTTAAATCAAAATCCATATCGAAATCAAAAAAGCCCTAATTGAAACATACTGGAAACCCACTTTACAAACCCCAAAGAAATTGAAAATCTCTAATTGAAACATACTGCAGCTACGATTCACTCATAATTAAAATTCAAAGTAAAAAACTATGAAGAAAGGGGTACTCATATCTTATTTTTATGAGAAACATAAGAAACTTACTTGATTAAACACCCAGAAGATAGTTTTTTCACGCGAATCAAAACTGAGAGAAGATAGAAGTTGTGAGATTTAATATGTGTGATCTAGGTTAATAGAGAGTTGATTTCGAGTGAATCCGGGACAGAGAGATTAGGTTTAGTGATTTTCTTTAGGAATTAGTAGCGGCGCAGAGGAGAGCACAACTCGGGACAGAGAAAGAAAGAGGGAAAGGAACATGTGCGTCAGATTAGGTTTAGTGATTTAATATAATTAATGTAAATTAATATAATTTGAGTAAGATCGATCAAAATTGACTGTATTCAAGTGAGATTGATGAAACATTGAGTGATTTCTAGTGAAATATAACAAAATTGATTGAACTAAAAATATATCAAACTCGTAAACATCATCGAACAAGGGGTTCATTGCCTTTTCACGTGATCCTATTATTTATCAATTTATTCAATACCGCTCGATCTCACTTAATTTCTCAAGGATTCAATGGGTTTATGGTTCAGGTATCGACGAAGATTCCGACTTAGGGGAAGAGGTTTTCATCAATTTCACTCGATTTCACTTATATTTATTGAATTTTATTCAATCTCAACCAAACTTATTCATTTTTTTTATCGATCTAACAAATCTAATGATATCAAACTATGATTTCCTCAGTCTCACTAAAATTCACTCAAATTTTTATCGAACCGACTTGAATACACTCAATTTTGATCGACTTGAATACATATCCGTTCAAAATTGAGTGTATTCAAGTCGATTCGATAAACAATTGAGTGAATTTTAGTGAGATTGAAGAAATCATAGTTAATTTTGATTGATATGAATAGTCGAGTAATATGCATATTACTATCGTAACGTCGGAAATGGATATTTCTATCGTAACGTAACAAATTTTGGAAATTAGGATTCATCAATTTTTTTGTTTTTGTAATTAGGGTTATTAGTTTGTCATTTGTTTATAAATTATGATTTGATGAATTGGGTTGAACCCCAACAAATGTTCAATTAAAAGGAATTGAGATGCAGCTTAATTTCTTGTATAAAGTTAAGCTTTACCTAATAACAAAAAATATATGATCATCCCAATTGAAAGGAATTGGGACGCAAAGCTTGATGTCTCGTAGTTTAGAGTTAATGTTGCGAACATGACGAGTTGAGGGTTCGGGGTTCGGGTTCAGGGTTCATATACACCTTATTATCCTAAGTAACCTTTTCCCCTAACTCGTTAAACTTATCGGACACGCAAAATAGGATATCTCATGTGTGCAAAAACTTAAGAGTCGCAATGGTAACTAGCACACACAATGGTAACTAGCACGCAAAATGGTAACTAACACAAAATGGTAACTAACACACAATTCGTATGAGCATCCAACAGCTAATCTGGACCATTAAAATCTTTCCATGATCTGTATGAGGTGGCTTATCCACCGTTAATCGTTTTTTTCAAAACCCTATACAAAAGTTTGTCTTTCATTTTCGCCCTTTGCTTTTCTCTCTCTCTTTCTGTCTCTCTTCCAATTTGAGTCGTCGGTGGAGAAACTAGGGTTCCATATTCGACTGCACCATCACCACCACCACTTCCAAATCAGGATCATTCAACACCATCACGATGAAACTCTATTATCACTTCTCTATCAGATCTCTCACGACATCTCAGTTTCTATTCCTAAATGAATGAAAACCCAAATGAAAACTTAATTGTTATTCTCCGCATCAATCTCAGTCTCTCATCGTCTTCCTTATACTCAGATTCATCATTGAAACCCTAAGTTTATACATCATAACTAACTCAAAATCAATCATTTCTCCATGAAAACTCTGCACCTGTTTTACATCGATGAAGATTTGAACCCACCAACTCCAGTTGCAATCTCAAAATTCTGCTGGTAATGAAAGAGAAGGATCAAATGATTTTACATCAGACGTTTTATGACCTTGTAGATCTAAATCACGCCTTTTAGTATATGAGTTGTTGCGTCTTTTGGATCCAAGGATTAAGTTACTAAACAAGACAGTGAAGAGGGAGACATTAGTAGTCTTAGAGATCAAAATCTAAGCAGTAGTTTTTTTTCCTCGTTAATTTTGTTATGGAAATCCTAATTTTTCCGTTTAAATTTTGTGTGGATTGTAACTGAAGCATTGTTCTTTGTTATATCATTCGTAGGTTAAGGATATCTAACTGGAAAGAGAATCAAGTCCAGTTTGGCTGGTGGTGAAAAGGATTTTGGATGAACAGCTCCAACCACTTCGTGAAAAACAAATTTTAAGGTATACAAACATTATTACTTCCTCTGATTTCAATTTCTCAAATTTGGGTTTTTTAATTTTTCACTGTTTTTGCTTATTTTATGGTTTAAATATGTGGATTTGGGTATTTTTGATTGATATTAATTGTTTGTACAGTTAGTAGTCATATGGGTTTTCTGTTTTTCTCATCTTTTTACTTATGGGTTTCCTTGAATAGATGAAAGTTGTGCTTGTATGGGGTTTTCTTGCCATTTTATTTGAACCTTAACCTCTAGATTCTAGTTTATTTTCAGACATCTTAGCTTAACATAGGCCATGGCTTACTTATGCTGAATTGCTAATGCTCGCAAGTCTGGAATGAATGTTACATACCATCGTGATTACCTTGACAAAGACATATTTAGTTACTATAGCTTGGTATGTCCTCATTAATATGTTACTAATTGTTATACAGACATATTTAGTTACTGTAGCTTGGTATGTCCTCATTAATGTTACTAATTGTTATACAGCCCGACAAGTCGACAGGGACAATCAAGGAACATTTAGCAGCTATAGCTCCAACACTAGAACAGCTATGGGAGATGAAAGATGAAAGGAAGAAGGAGTTTGCTGATGTACAATCACAGATTCAAAAGATATGTGGCGAAATTACTGGGAATTCGAAACTTAACGAACAGGAAGAGGCTTTATCTTTGAAGAAGTTGGATGAATTTCATTCTCAACTCCAGGAGCTTCAAAAAGAAAAGGTATTATGCTTGTTTTGACCTGAGTTGAGATTGTAATGTCTCTATTTATTTCATTTGATTTTTTACTTTAGATTGTTGGAGATTATGATTTTGATTTTTTTATGACAGAAAAATCTTCTGTCCTAATCGGGGACTTTCTGGTGCACTTGTGACAAATGGACGTGTGGGAGCTGGAATTTCTGATCCATATATTGAGCGGAAGGTGATGACAAGGTGGCCTGAGGATAACAACTTCTTTGAAGCTGTTATAACTGAGTACGATCCTATATATACATGTGTGTTTGACTTTGAAGTGCTTATGATATTGGTCTTAAGCAGATTTTTAACCTGCCTTCTATGAAGCTGTTATAACTGATTACGATCCTATACAGGTGTGTTTGACTTTGAACTGCTTTTGATATTGGTCTTAAGCAGAATTTTTTTGCCGTTTAGGTAATGGTTGCAACTGTCCGAAGTGAAGAGATTGCCAATGAAAATCTCAGTCACTTGACCTCAGATGAGTACCTATGCAGCTACACTTATAAATCCCTGGATTCTTATAAGTTTACTTTCAAATGATTGCCTTGTATGTGATGCAATGTTATTGATGTGACCAGAATTGGTTGGTACTGGATGAAGCTGTTCAAGCTGGCTTTATATCAGGCTTAGGAAAAAAACTCAACTCTATCTTAGATGCATATCTTTCTGAGTAAGGCCATATCTGTTTTTGAAGTAGTGTTCTTCGTCTTTTGCTTTAAGATTGTGGAGATTGTAAATATTTTTTAAAGAAATGATTAGATTGTACTTTTTTTTCATTTTCTGTAAAGAGTGTAACTTTTTTAAGAAATGACATAAATTGAATTATGTGATATAGTAAAATTTAACTTTGTTTTTAGTTTGGTTTATAATTTATTTGGTATTAATTTTAATTTAAATTATGATTTGGGGTTATGTAAATCAGAATAGTGAAGTAATTTTTTTGCGAGCAAAAAAATTGAGTAGCTTAAATACTCCAGCAACCAACTTTAAGCCAATTAAAATCTGAATTCTAAAATAATTTGGAAGCTTAAAAATTTAAACGATCAACTTGAGTAAAAACTTTGATACCTTTAAAGTTTAAGCAACCAACTTCAGGACAATCAAAAGTAAAAATCGCTTGTAGCAAGCAAAATCATTTGATCGCTTAAAATTTTAACCAAGTAAAATCAGGTTTAGTTGTTCCATGTATCTTCCAACTAGGTAGTTTAATAGCTCCTAAGTCACAAGTTGCTTCTAGAGAGTAAAAAATTTTGTACCTCAAAAGCTTGAGCAACCAACTTCAGGCCAATCAAAATCATAAATCACTTTTACCGAGCAAAATTAGTTGATGGCTTAAAACTTTAACCAAGCAATTTCAGAAATAGTTGCTCCATGTATCTATCAACTAAATAATTTAATTGCTTTAGAATGATTGGTATATCTGAAGCGATTGATATTTTAATTGCTATATTGGTTGGTCTAGATGTTAAGCGATCACAATTTTACTTGCTCCATGTTAGTTGGTCTAATGTTAAGCAATGAGAAAAGCACTCGCTTTAGGTAAGTTGGTTTATTACTAGAGCGATTGCATGGTCGCTCAAGGCTTTGAGATACATGGCTTTGGGCAACCAACGGAGCGAGTGCCACTTTTAGTCGCTATAATGGTTATAGCGACTTAAAACGACATGTCGCTTAAACCCGTTTTTCTTGTAGTGTAATTTAGATTAGTTTAGATTTGTAGTTTGCTCGAGGACTAGCAAAAGGCAAGTGTGGGGGAATTTGATAAGTGCATAATTTATACATTTTAAGTATCATTTCCTTATTCTTATTTGCTAGATTTTGTGAGAGTTACCGTGTTTTATTATTACTTTTCTAGTTTGTGTGTTTTATCAGGTTACATCTCTGAAACAAGTGAAATAGATCTTTACAAGAGAAGTAGTGCCAAAGACCCTGTGGGACTCAGTCTATTCTAGGATTTCTTCTTTAGAATCTTGTTCTAGGCGCCAACAAATTGGATATGGGGCAACTCCTATCTTTCTTCTTTAGAATCTGAATCAGGGTTGTTCCTGTGATGATCATGATCGTAATGATGATTTCTTGTAAAGGGATTTGAAGATCGAAAATGGTGTAGTAGGGTCAGTGAGGCTATTATAAGGTAAGGGTCGGAGCTAAGATTGTGTGTTCGAAACAAAAAAATAGAAGACAGAGCTTCTGGCTATGGTGGCGATTCTGTCGAGTGATTCGATGATGGTAGTCTGTGATGGTTCGAGTCGAGTCTGTGAGCTGAGACGAGAATTGCTGCTGTTTCTACTCGAGTATGGCAGTGAGCAACGATGACAGAGAGAAGGTACGTTAACGGTGGCTGTTCTTACGGAAAGATGAAGGCTCGAATCTGTGATGGTTATGCTGTGGTGAATGATGAAGGAGAATCTCAGATGGGTTCTTTGCTATGGGTTGGTGATAGTTAATGGAGAATAATGGCAGTGACAGAGATGATGGTGAAGTTTGATGGTGATCTTTGTTGCTATATTTGGGGATGAGCTTGAGTCAATGATGATCGGCGATGGCTACAAATGGTTGTTGCCGTTGTAGCTCGATTATGAGATGGAATGGAAGAGTGGGTATCGGTGATTCTTGTTGTTGGATGTCAGAAGACATGGGTTACTCACAAGATGGTTTTAACGGATGTTTCATCAATGGTGGCTGGTTGTTTAATGGAGCTTGGAGATGTTCCGAGTTGCTGCTGGTTATGAGGTGGAGTTTCTATTGATGGATGAAGGTCAGTTAGAGAAGAGAGTTTGAGTCGGTCAAGGTTCAGCTGAGATTAATTCACTTGGCCGAAAAGTTAGCAAAGAAGTCGGTGTTGTGGTTGAAGAAGGAAAGTTTAACCGTGTTATACACGGAAATATGGTGGTTGGTATCTATTTCCTAAATAAGTTAGGATTCTAAAATTAAAGATACCTAAGCTCTATAAATAGAGCTGTACATAACTTCATATGAAGAGCCGGGGGGACGTAGCTATACATATACAGAGACTTGGACCATACCACACATACCCGTAGCTAGACAATCCCTTTGACGTAGAAAGCATATAGGAGAGTTCCGACGATTCAAGCTCCCGGATATACAGACCTGCCCGGACACTTTTGAACAAGATTAAAGGGTTAGTTTGTATTATTTTCTTAATTAATTTTCATGGTTTTTAAGAAAGCCATGTTGGGATAATTCCTTTGTTAGGGCGATAGGATGAACTTGTAGAGATGGTTTTATTTATGCTTCAAAACTAGTGTTTTTAATTATATGAACTTAATATTAATGTTTCGTCTCTCTCCCAACGTTTTACCGTCTCGATGATTTTTCATGTTCTATGCCACGTATAGTTCATTGTTTGATTAGTAGAAGGACTCGTTGAAACCTTGTATGAAATTGTTTTATGAATATTCTTTGACTCTTTATGCCCCGTATACTTAGTACTTCGAAATTCTACTATAGGTTGAGAACAAATAATTCTTTTAGAAATCGAGACCCTATATGACGAACGCAATTAAACCCTAATTTACAACGGATTCCTGGAACCTTAACGTTTTCCTCTTATTGTGTTCAAACTTTATTAAATAATTCTAATTCATTAATTAATTAAATTCTTTATAAAAATAAAACCTAAAAAATATTTTAATCCATACTCCTCGTGGGAACGAACCGTATTTGCTATTGTCTACATCTTTCGACACTGTGCGCTTGCGGTAAAACAAAGTCGGTTTTCCGACGCATCACTTGGACGGACAAGAGATATTTTTCCCTCTCGACTTCTTCTTCTTTTAGTGAAAGAATAAATAATTTCGTGAATTCTCGTCGTCAGAAAATTCAGATTTTGGGTTTTCACTGAAAACGCTGTAAAATCTTCATACGGAATCCTTTTTCGATGATATACCCCAACTTTTTGATTACTAGACAACCAACTATCTCATAACTCAGAAGGATTTGATTTTTGAGTTCATCCAAAGACTCAAAAATATGAAACAGACAAAAGTCAGGAAGAATTCAGGAATTTTTCTTCGACTTAGTTCAATGTTTCGATCATATCTCTTAGCTCGTTTTTCCAATGATATGATTTTTTAGTATGTTGTATAGGACATACATACTAAGAGTTTGGTATACAACTCATGCCTATATTAATTACCAATTTCTCCCAGCATGCGACTTTGTACAGGATAGTGTAGAATTGCTTCTCACAATCTTGATATAAAAACACACTTTTAGGCCTCTGGACCATTTACTTGCGTCTTGAATATCTAATGAAGGATGTTTATGCCATTGGTTGCTTCCTTAATCTAGGATTGATGTAGCTAAGGCTAATTTTAGCTAGTAGAAGCTATCTTTTGTGTTAAGCACAATTCTTGATTTGGTGTCTGAGCACACCTGTGGTACTTTACTATTTTACGCTTGACAAAAACCCATCATCTACACCCCGATAATAAGCATGGTATCAAGCTAGAGATATTCCATGGACATCATCTTGATATAAGGATTTAAAGTTAGTTAGAGTAACCATATTTTCAGCTTCAATCACCACATTTGTCTGCTGCAGCTCATTCGCCCACTATAAAGCTAGCTTTGTTCCTTTACAGTATTCATATTGTCAATGGTTTCCGAGATATCCTCTATCCCCAATGTAGATCCCTGCAAAATCAACAACTATTAGAGTAGTAAAGATGGTATAAAGAATGTGGTGTTTCAGAGTACAAATTTTGATAGTTGATAAGTGCTTAATTCACATGCTTCTACTGTCAAATTCATACTTGTTTTAGTAATAATTCTTATATATTATTTTTTATTACTCTTGTTATCTATAGTATGTATCAAATTAGGTGAATCATCCAAAATGAGCTACAAACTGCTAGAATGAGCAAGGAAGTAAAGCATTACAAGTGAAGGAGGATCCAAAACCAAATTCTATTTACTTAAATCAATTATTTCTTATCTTCATCTTGTAAATAATGGAAATACAAAGACAACTCAAAAATAATGAGGTCATTCCGACATTGGACGAAGAAGTTATGGGCAAAACGAGTTTGAAAGACTTGAGTTTACAGAGACTTAATTTTTTTAATATGTTGTATAAGACATCCATACGAAGAGTTTGGTATATAACTCATGCCTAGATTATTATCAATTTCTCCCAGCATGCGACTTTGTACATGGTAGTGTAGAATTTCTTCTGACAATCTTGATATAAAAACGCAATTTTAGGCTTCTAGGCCATTTGCTTGCGTCTTGAATCTCTAATGAAGGATGTTTATGCCACTGGTTGCTTCCTTAAGCAAGGATTGGCGTGTTCAAGGATAAATTTAGCTAGTAGAAGATATGTTTTGTGTTTAGCATAATTCTTGATTAGGTGTCTGAGCACACCTGTGGTACTTTACTATTTTACCCCTGATAAAACCCATCATCTAATTAAGTCCCCTGCTTAGCGCGGAACGAGTAATAATGCGTGGTAAGCACTAGATGGTGACAGTCTTCCAGATGAAATAAAATATGACTTTTATAGTTTAATGGTTAGATATTACCAGAAGAGTAGTAGTTGGCTTGAACTTCAAATGAGCAATATAGGAAGTCATCCTGGATGGACAAGCGGAGACCCATAGTTGATAGACCGAAGCAAGACTTGAAATTGGTTAGAGACATTCGTCTTAGATGGACAAGCATGGAAGGTTTAGGTGGATGGATAAACGAGGAAGCACAGCTGGGTGGACAAGCATGGGCTTCATAGGCAGGCAGATAAGCTTGGTCTTTGACACTGGACGAGCATTGGATCTGGAAGACAAACAAGCATGGCTTGGTAGGTACGTATAGGTAAGAATAGCATGGTATAAGGACCAAATTCACTTCTGACCAAGTCCAGCTGGAATAATATTTATTTATTATTATTTTACTTGAGCAAGTTTTGCTCTTTTTACAATTGTACTTTAAGGTATTTGGAGCATTCTTCTTCTACCGTAACAACAACGGGAAGGTCTTTGGAACATTAATTAGTTCTCGAGAGTGTTGAGGAGATGATTCCGTCATAACACTAAAATGAGTGTTTGAGGCAGTGGTGCCACAGAACACTAATATGAGTGTTGAGGCATCGGTGCCTCAGAACACTGAGATGAGTGTTGAGGCAGTGCTGCCATCAGAACACTAAGATGAGTGTTGAGGCATCGATACCTCAGAACACTGAGATGAGTGTTGAGGCAGTAGTGCCATAGAACACTAAGATAAGTGTTAAGGCATCGGTGCCTCAGAACATTAAAATGAGTGTTGAGGCAGTGCTGCCATCAGAACACTAAGGTGAGTGTTGGGGCAGTGCTGCCATCAGAACACTAAGATGAATGTTGAGGCAGTGCCGCCATCAGAATGCTAAGATAAGTGTTGAGGCATCGGTGCCTCAGAATACTGAGATGAGTATTGAGGCAATGGTGCCACAGAACACTGAGATGAGTGTTGAGGAAGTAGTGTCTCTTGAGAAGGGTAGAATCCGAGCATTGATACATATACAAAACAAGTTCAAAGAACTCAACTATGGAAGTTCTGCAACTTGAGACAAGTTCAATATTGCTCAATGAGAGCCTTAATGAATATAGAACAATAGTAGGTCCATGCAACTCAGGTGAGAGTTGGGCATGGATGAGTTCAATATTGCATTATTGATAAATAGACTTCAAGTATTGAAGGTCTAGATAGATACTGTGAATACAATAATGAATCAATATTACTCAATATGAGTCTTAATATTGATATGTATATTGGAACGTGTTCAAGGGATTCAGTTGCAGAATCGTTGCACCTGGAACAAGTTCGAGTTGCTCTATACTAATGGACAATCCATATAGGAGCTAGGTTTGATTTGCTCTATACTAGTAGAAAATCTATCTAGGAGCTTTGTTATTCAAGAACAAGGTCAAGGAAGAGAATGAACAAAAGTATGTTCTGACTATTTTGTATAGTCCGATAATATCTGGGAGGAGCTGCATCAAGCACCCATGTGATTCTGAGGACCAAGTCGCTCTATACTAGTGGGCATCCGTCTAGGAGATGGGGTATCCATTCAGGAACAAGAACATGTTCTGGTTGTACATTTTGTATAGTCAGAGAACATATGGAAAAGAATTGAATACCGGTGGTATTATAAGAACAATAACGTTCTATACTAGTGGGCAACCAATCTTGGAGTTATCCAATCAATGTAGATTCAATACATATAGAGAGATGGAGAGATAAGGATGAGTACTTGCCTTAAAATTCTTTGCAGAATTCTGAAGTTTGGTATTTCTGAAACCCTGGTCAGAAATATATTCTTTTACGATTTTAGATGAAAATCAAATAACAAGGCTTAGTTGTCAGATATTACCAGAGATATTGTTGTTGGTTTGAATTTCGAATATTGTCATTTTGATAGGTCTGTAAGCCAAAAATGATCGACAGGGATGCATAGAGGCACAACATCATCCTCAAGTATGCAACATCAACAGTTCAGGATTTTAAGTGTACCACGCAAGCTCACATGGTTGGAAAGGTAATTGAAGAGGCCACATAGTCAGACTGAAAGAGAAAGGAGGCGATATTGCTAGACGGACAAGCATGGATTGGACGAAAAATTGAGGAACCACATCTTGGACGGACAAACAAGGAGGTAGCTTAGACGGATAAGTGAAAAGCGTCCATTGGTCATCACCAGTATTAAGTTAAGCATACGACTAGTTAAGCATACGTCTTCTTTTCTTCTTCTTAAATTTACGTGAGTATATGCTCACAAATGGAATTAGGGTTTTCCGACTGATCCCTTTTTTGTAGTAGAAGTAGTTGTTGAAGGTGAAGATGCAACCACTCTTTTATTCCAGAGACATGAAGACGCTATCTTTGAAATTTTTGTTTACACATAAGAGTTTGGAAAGCGTGAGAGCTGTTGAGATGGCTATGGCGTGGGAAGCTTGAATCCCGTCTAAAAATTTCTGTTTGCACATCATTCACTGTAAAGGCTGTAAAAACTTCATCCAATGTCCGTTTTCAGTGGTTGACCCTAAACTTTGAATCCAAGAGACTAAGTTATCATATATAACAAAAATTAATTAATTTGGAGTTTGCTAGGTCGGATAATCATGCCCGAACATCTATGATTAGTAATCCCGTGTAAATTTTTAGATTATGTAGACTTTAACGTAACAGCCATATCTCTTAGCTCGTGTATCCGATTAAAGAGTCATTTCAGTATATCCTAACATAGACATGTACGAATAACTTTTGTAAAGGATGCATTTCCCCATTCCTCACCCATAAGTACGTTTTTCATATTTAAGGAACTGCGTATGTAATAGTTTGGGTATACCACTTGGAGGCGTCCAAGAACGCGAATTCGATGAAGACTGACTTTTTCATGGATTTTTTTTCAAACTTTCCATCAAGATTTGAATTATTTCAGGGAACGAATGAATTTTATTCAAACTTTCCATCAATGATTTAGTTCTTTGAAGAACCAGTCTTTCATAGATGATGAATCTTCTAATATGGTGAGGAAGAGAAGTATTATGCCAATGACCAGTCACCAAGTGTATCTCACTTGGAATCCACCACTAGAATAGACATAACATTATTTGATAGAGTTATAACGTGTCTAAAAATTAATCCTCTCGTACAGAACAAGGGAGATATTGCAGTCTTCATGTATTGTTGGTTGTTGCTGATGCATTGTGGCTGGGGAAAAACTTGGATGAAAATTGGAGTCGAAGTCAGTGCTGGTGTCGAGGCTGTTAAGTAGTGTGAGATAAAGCGTGCATGGCTGGCTCTGGACCTCATAAGTGATCGTCTGATGATGAGACGTTTGTTCCCCTCAGTATTTATATGGCTTTACTCGTTATTAAAAGTTCTGGGTCTTCTCTGATTATTTAGAAGCATAACCCATTTTTACTTGAAAAGTGACGTGACCATATGTATTTATCGATTTTTATTCAGGATCCTTGATGGTTATTGAAGCATGGAAAACTTCACGACGAGTAATCCTTAAGGCTTTGAGAGTTTTGATAGGTATTATATTAACGGAAGTGCCAACATCAATTAATGTTCTTACAAATTCAATGTCTTTGAGGTTGGTAGTGGCAAGCAGTCCCCATTCATACTTTTTTTTTTACTGATTCACTAAGTCTTTCAGTTTTGAATGGGAAGGATAGGCGCTTTTCTGAGACAACATGATTGAGAGCAATGAACATGTCTTTGCGTTGTGCCTTTGAGAAGTAGAGAAGCTCACACACGCGCTCTATCAGGGACTGAACTACTTGATTTGTAGGTTCTTCAGACATAGTGAAATTCCTGATATGTAGGGGATTTATGTGTACACCTTCAGTCCCCAGAGTGTAAATCTCATGAGCTTTGTCATTTCTTGTTATGTTGGTGGATATTAAACGGGAGGTCACTTGATGGTGTATCCTGTATTCACACTTATAAGAGTTGGGGAACTCAGGAGAAACCAGATCTTCCCTTGGTTTTTGTTGACGTTGAGCGGTGTTGGATCTGTCATTAGTGCCGTTTGCTGATAAGTACGTTAGTGCGACATAATTATACCCATATTTATACTAGATATGCCTCTTTATTTGGCTAATATATATTTTTTAAGTCTTTTGTAGGAAATACAAGTGAATCTGATCACATGAGTGACAAACGACTATATTACGTATTAAATGACATTTGGGACAACTATCTAATGTTTGTCCTAGTTAGCACCAGTCAACCATATCATGCCCAAGATGTTAGTATGACGAAGAAAGCTCTTTGTCTTCCAAGCGTGTGACTAGCACAAGAATTGTCATAAGTGCTTGACGTGGCCAACTCTCCATCGTATTTCACTGAGGAGTATCAAAGCAGCATCTTCATTTCTAATAAAGAAAAACTAGGGTTTAATTTTGCTTTTCAAAAACAGTTTATGATTTTCTTTAATATTTTAATAGATTTTAAGAAATCCATGTCTAGCTAAATTTCTTTGTTAGGGTGAAAGGATGAACTTGTAGAGATAGATTTACTTGTGTTTCAAAACTAGGGTTTTCAACTATTAAAACTTAATGTCCATGTTTTCTCTCTCTTTCAATGTTTTGCTTTCTCAATGATTTTTCATGTTCTATGTCATGCATAGTCCATTGTTTGATTAGTAGAAGAACTCGTTGATCCTTTCGCAATAATTATTTTACGAATATTCTTTGACTATTTATGCCATGTATACCTAGTACTTCGAAATTCTACTTTAGGTTGAGAATAAACAATTCTTTTTGAAAAATCTTTTCTACGATTCTAAATCGAAATATCTTTCGTGTATTAGTCGCTAGATTTTCTATTTTGTATGAGTAAAATTGATACCCTTTATGATAAACGCATGTAAACGCTAATCTACAACGGATTCCAGAAACCTTAACACTTTTACATCTTTGATTACAATCTTCGTAAAATAGTTTTAATTCATTCGTTAGTTTAATTCTTTATAAAAATCGAAAAAATATCTTTTGAAACATCTTTTGACTCGAAAGTTACTTGAATTAATTAGTATAATTGATAGACACTCCTCGTGGGAACGAAGGGTATTTGCTATTGTTTACATCTTTTGACACTGTGCGTTTGCGGTAAAACAAAGTCAGTTTCCGACGCATCACTTGCGTTCGGTTGGCCTGCCTATGATGCTGGATTTAGAATTGGTGCTGAAGTTGCATGCTTGGGTTGTTCCTCTGGTATTGCAACTTTTTTTTTGCCTCCTTCAGTCACAACACTCACAGATGGTTGAATGTTGTATCGCTTATTTGTGAGTCGTCTGTTAACACAAGTCTCATAGGCTTCTTCATTCCTAGATGCTCTGGCTCTCACCAAAGCAGGTGTAGTTGCAATCGATTTCCTGAGTCTGGGCAAGAGTCTCTTGTATCTGCATCACATCGGATGTGCTAAGTGGAGTCTGTGCATCCCTTATTTCTTCAGTATGCTGACCAGATAAAGGAGAGGTGGTAGCGCCAGTGTTGATGACCAAATGAGTATTACCAGGAGTATCAGTGTTGGTAGTAGCAGAATTAGTATTGAGAGTTAGTCAATGAACCTGACCTAAGATCAACCGCTTCTGAAACTGGGGAAAATTCAAGAAATTTAGAAATTGCAACTGAGAGATTGATCTCAAACTGTAGTCGCCAAAAATTTTATGGGGAAAACGAATTGAAAAGGCTAATTTAGGAAAAGTGGGGTGAGCATGTGATAATTCGTTCAATCCTTAAATATTTGTACTGTTGAAATACTTTATTTAGATTCGAGAGATCAATATGTACAATCCTGGCCTAAACCTAGCAATGGTTGTTCCAGTCTTGCTTCAGTCACAAAGGAAGGAGAAGGGTTGGTCTTAGGGAGGGAAGCGACAGAAATATTAAGGTCAGAGTTTCAGACTTTTTGGGATGTAATAGGTGTGAATATAATTCTCTGTGTGTGAGAAGATTGAATGATAGAATTGTTCGATGTTGTTCTGTATTAGACTTGTCTTACATATAAAAATATATGAGTTAGACCTAGTATGGCCTTTGATAGGAAAGTTAGGGTTCTAAATCTTGCACATGTGAAGCAAACCCAAATAGGCAAGCATTAGGTGCTAACACTAAGGTGGATGAGCTTAGAACCTAAGCCTAAGTTGGATAAGGTTTGAATCCGTGTATAAGATGGATTAGTATTAGGCTAAATGCCTAATACATATTAGGTTTAGTATTAATGGGTAAGACGCCAAGTGTTGAGGCAAATACTAAGACGCACGAGTACTGAAGCCAATACTAAGACGCACATGATTTGTGCTTGTACTAAGACGCACATGATTTGTGGTTTAAACTAAGACGCATGATCATATCTCTTAGCTTGTTTTTCCGATTGATGTGATTTTTTAGTATGTTGTAGAGGACATCCATACGAAGAGTTTGGTAAATAACTCATACCTAGATTAATTACCAATTCTCCCAGAAGGCAACTTTGTACACGGTAGTGTAGAATTGCTTCTGACAATCTTGATATAAAAACACACTTCTAGGCCTCTGGACCATTTACTTGCGTCTTGAATGTCTAATGAAGGATGTTTATGCCATTGGTTGCTTCCTTAAGCTAGGATTGATGTGGCCAAGGCTAAATTTAGCTAGTAGAAGCTATGTTTTGTGTTAAGCACAATTCTTGATTTGGTTTCTGAGCACACATGTGGTACTTTACCATTTTACCCCTGACAAACACCCACCATATACACCCCGATAATAAGTATGGTAGCAAGCTAGAAATCTTCCATGGACATCATCTTGATATAAGGATTTAAAGTTAGTTGAGTAACCGCATTTTCAACTTCAATCACCACATTTGTCTGCTGCAGCTCATTCGCCCACTATAAAGCTAGCTTTGTTCCTTTCCAGTATTCGTATTGTCAATGGTTTCCGAGATATCCTCTATCCCCAATGTAGATCCCTGTAAAATCAACAACTATTAGAGTAGTAAAAATGGTATAAAGAAATTGGTGTTTCAGAGTACAAATTTTGATAGTTGATAAGTGTTTAATTCACATGTTTCTACTGTCAAATTCATACTTGTTTTAGTAATAATTCTTACATATTATTTTTTATTACTCTTATTTTCTATCGTATGTATCAAATTAGGTGAATCATCCAAAAGGAGCTACAAACTGCTAGAATGAGCAAGGAAGTAAAGCATTACAAGTGAAAGAGAATCCAAGAACAAATTCTGCTAGGATTTTGAACTCTAAAAAGAGGAAACTTGAGTTTCAAGCATTAAAATCTATAAAAGAAGACATCTAAGGATAAAAAAAAACAATCTCTTACCTTTCATACTATAATTCTACATCTAAAACCTAGGGTTTACCCCTTTGGGAGAAAACCACCATTTTTCATCATCATTCTTCTTTGTAATATGAGTAGCTAAACCTTTTATTGATTAAGGATGAATTCAATGTTCTTAGCGTGAAGCTTTATTAGTAATACAAGTTTATTTGGAGTTTTAATCGTTATTGTTTTTTTCCACTACATATAGAGATTATGATTGATTTCTAGATTGTTCAAGTGTACAATTGGATTATTTTATTGATCATTCTAATGCTAGTAGAGAGTTGAGCGGTCCTTAATTATCGAACATATCCTACACAAATAAAAAATATGAGACCTTGCAGAGAGATTATGTGGAGCAATCGTGGGTGAAGACAACACTAGTAAATGAACCGAGCGTACTGAGTTTAACTGCTGAGATCAACCTAAATTCACAAACCATAAAGCGTTCGACTGAGTTACACCTTGAGAGCGTACTTCTTGGCGGCTCAGTTTGATTGAATCCGGTGACTAAGAATACTTGTTATCTGGTGATATAAGGAGTTTGGGTGATAGCTAAGCGTACCTGCTATTCTAGGGTTGGTGATGAATGATTCTAACGAAAAATAGATAAGTACATTACTCGAGTTAACGTTTGGTATCGGCGAACGATTCCTTAATTATTCTTTCTTTCTTTTTATCTTTTTATTGTTCTTCTTAGTTAATTAAACCAATCCCCCCTTAGTATTAACTTTTATTGTAGTTTTGTTAATCTAAATACATCTCATTTACACAGCTCTTTGTTGGAACAATCCTTATAATACCGCTATATTACTAATTAATTAATAGGAAATATATTGATTAATTTGTTGCACTTACGACACGCATCAATAGTGATACCAAAATTTTCTTTATCTTTTGTGGCAAAATTCCTGTTTCTGATCATGTCATATTTCCTGTAATGTGTATTGATCTGGATATGATCCTGAAGGTTATGAACCTTATTGTAATTACAGAGGTGGTTTTTTCTCAAATAAATAGTAAGTTGAGCATCCCTCTTTGTATTATTAAGGATGAGATCACATCGAGGTTTCCAAATAAACTAACAACCAGTAGCATAGGTATTGATATGATGTAACTTCTTGGTGTTTTGATTAAACCAGTTGTTAAGCCAGTCCGCAAAACTGCTGCAATGTTGAAAGACACTGTGATTAAAGCCCCAAAGGCCACACCAGACTTTAGAAGCAAAATGACAGTTTATGAAGATCTGAGACAAGGTTTCTATCCCACTCTTGCAGATACTGCAGATAGGATATATATAGTGTAATATGCTAGCAGTTTCTGCATTAGTTGGGAGAATTCCATGTGCACATTTCCATATAAACATTTGAATGACGGGGGCAACTTTCATTTTCCATATTTTCTCCCAGTCAGCAACTAGAGCATCATTATTGTACTTTTGAGCAATTTTTTCTCTGTATGAAGACTTCACTACGAAGTCACCATTTTCAGTTAAAATCCAAAAGATTTGATCCTCCTCATCCGGATTGATGGTGTATTGATGATATCAAAAGCCTCTTCCAAAAAAAACAACCATTGATCTTATTTATGTTTTCCAGTCTCCTGTGTGATCACTTATGAGATGTTTGACATACATCATATCTTCAGGGCAGTCAGCAGGCTTGTGCAACTGAATGTTAGAATCCGAAATCCATTTATCATCCCAAATGTTGATGCATCTACCATTTCCAACCTTCCATATACTGAACTGTTGAATATTTTTTATACCATAGAGAATACCTTTCCAGATCCAAGAATCCCCAGTATTAGGAGTAGTATTCATGCTCAGAATATTTTTGTTTTGGAGATACTTTTGAGATATTATTTGATACCAAAGAGAATCTTTATAGTCTCCACCCAATTTTAGTGATCATGGAGTTGTTGAAGAGGTCCATATTGATGAAACCAAGGCCTTCTAACTTCTTAGGCTTATAGATAGAATCCCAGACTTTTGGGTAGTATCCTTTAGGATTTTCTAAATATTCCCCCTAGAAAAAATCTCTTTGAATCTTGTTTAATTCCTGGCAGGTATGTTTTGGGATTTTGAAGCAGTTCATCTGGAAGATACTGGTGGTGGAGGTTACGGTGATGATGAGGGTTGCTTTGGAAACATGATTTAGAGATTATTTTTTCAACTTGCAAGTCTCTGCTTAGGTTTATCCACATAAGGTTTGAAAGAATTTATTTGCTCGCGTGAGTAAAGGGAGAAGAACCCAAGTATTTATCATTAATATCAATCATTTGAACTCCCATATGAGAACTTGTTTGTTGACTCAGGTCTTCATCCGTGTCCTTACTTAATAAAATGCCAGACTTGTTGAAGTTGATTAGTTGACCAGAAGTGTAGTTGAATATCTTAAAAGTTGTAACCAAATTAGTACGCTCAGTCATATTAACATTGCAAAATATCGTACAATCATCAGTAAAGAGGAGGCGGTTGATAGAATGAGCTTTCTTACTGATTTTTATACCAGAAATGAGGCCCATATTTTCAACATGGATAAGAGTTTTTGAGAGAGCTTCCAAGCAAAAATAAAGAGGTAGGGAGAAAGAGGGTCCCCTTTCCTGAGCCCTTTAAAAGGGTTGAAAAATTCACCTGGCACCCCATTGACCAGAACATCCAAGTTGGTGGTGGAAATACATTTATGGATTAACTTACACCATTTCTCACTGAATCCCATTTTTTGCATAACTTCCATCAGGAAGTCCATATCAACCCTGTCAAAGGCTTTTGCCATACCAATTTTGATTCCCAATGTACCTTTGTTACCTTTTTTCTATCTCCTGGAATTCATGAGCTATGGCAGTGTTGTCATAGATCTGTCTACCAGGGATAAAAGCAGATTGGCATGAGATATAATTTTGTTGAGGAGAGGTTTTATTCTTTGGGAAATAAGTTTAGAGATAAACTTATAAGTAGTATTGCAAAGGCTGATGGGTCTGAATTGAGCAGAATTGGTGGGATTTTCTATTTTTGGATTAAGAGATGGAAAGGTAGAGTTCTTCCTTGATCATATGTCCATAATAGAAGTAATTGTGGACCATAAAAGTGATATCATCACCCACAATGTCCCAGTTGGCTTGAAAGAAACCAGAAGGGAAACCATTGGGGCCAGGGGCCTTGTTGTCATCCATACTAAAATGATCTTTTTTAATTTCAGAGGTATCAAGTATGGTATTAAGGATGATACTATCATGGGTATTGATAATAATTGGGATTAGGTTGATGATCTCGAAATTTAGGCTGATAGTTTCTTTTAATCCTATTTTTAGCAGCTCTATGAAAGAATTTGGTGTTTTTATCCCCTAACTTTATTATTTGGTATCTACTTTTGATTTTCCAGAACTTTTCCTTTGTATTCTCCCAATACTTGACGTTTCTTCTAGCATCTCTGAGACATTGACCTCTGTCCTAGTTGAAGTAGTTATTAGAGAACCAATCCAAATCTTTTCTGCTATCCTCCATATTTGTCTTAATATTACCATATACTTCCTTGTTCCATATTTTGAATTTGAGTTTACAATCCTTCAACTTTCTGGCAATTATGAAGGTTGGCTAGCCACATAAATCTCTTTTCTAGCATTCATTTATAATCTTCTTACAGTCCTCATGGTCAAGCCAAGGACCACAGAAATTAAAAGGAATGGAGCCAGTTTTCTAATTTGGATTGGTATCAAGCAAAGTATGATGATGGTCAAAGTCAATGGTAAGGAGATTTGATATAGTGGAATTTGGATATAGTTGAATCCAAGAATCAAAAACCAAACCTCTATCCAGCCTCTGCTCAATAAGAGCACTACCAACTCTTTTGTTTGACCAAGTGAAAGGAAATCCAGTGAAACCCAAATCAATAAGGTTAGCATCACTAATTTTTCCTAGGAAGTACTCAACTTCCTTTTATCAATGGGGTTAGAGGTGAATTTTCCATATTCATTGAGAACAAAATTGAAATCACCAATGACCAACCAAGGAAGGTTTGTATGATTTGAGTACATTCAATTTTATTCCAAGAATCCATTTTCTTGTTCATGTGATATGGGCTACCATAATAACCAGTAATGAGCCAATCAGGGCTATTTGCAGAAAAGACAATAGCATTGATATGATTGTGGGAGAATTCAACAACATCCAAGGATATATTGTCTTTCCAAATCATAGCAAGACCACTTGCAGCGCCAATAGCCCCATTTGGCTCAAAAACCAGAAATTTTTGACATCAATATCTCTCAGAAATTTATCGATGCCAAATTTTTTTTGTTTTTTTTTTCAAATAGAAATATGATATCAGGGTTGAATTTATTCAGGATGTCATTGAGGTGTTTTTTAGTATCCTTTTGTCCCAATCCATGGCAATTCCAGGCTAAGATGGTGAAGAATTGTCAGAAATATGACACATTTGGATAGTTAAAAATCCCAAGAATAATGTGATTCCAAGTAGGATAATGATTTTTCATATTTAGTACAAATCAAACGGCAAGGAAATAAGTTAAATAAAAATGGAAAAAGAAAGTTACCTCAATATTGGTTCCTATGATCTCCAGGTCATTGTCTGATTTTTTTTATAAAACAAAAAAAGACTCTGCTTTACATCCCAAGCCAACGAGTGTTTTATAGTAAAACACAAAATGGATTCAATGTGGCATCTTTCAATCCAAGTATCATGTTTTGGTCTCTTGGGATAGCCAATAAATATGATATTTGTCGTAAACTGGCAAAGAGATGTTGACGATATCAATGTGCTCCCATATTTTCTTGGTAATTATTATGTTGTCTCTTTTGGACCACAGTACACCACCAAACATGTTCCCGTTTCCGTATTGTGTTTTTTTTTCTTCCTATTTAGATCATATAGGGAAGACATATATAAACACTTAAAAGTTTAGACAATACTCCCTCGGTTTAAGTTATCTTGGCATAGTTTTAGTTTTTGGTTATTATCTATATATGCGTAGTTTAATTAATTATTAAATAGTTTTTTTATATATATTTTTATTTATGATAGTAGTATTATACTAAAATTAATTTAATGTTTCTAATTTTCATCAAAAAATAAAGATAATCTATAAAAAAAAAAGATTTAAATCATATGTTTTTTCTTAATCTAAGATATTTCCTTTCTATGTCTATATAGTTTGGACGGAGGGAGTGTGTTATATTTCTGTTGTCTTTCCTTTTTTTTCCACCAGATAGTTAACACTTTTAATTATATTTATATTTAACAACTTTCTAGTTATGGTACAAGTATTGGATACAAATGCTAGAGTTTAGGGACTTCCATTTCAAGATGTTACAACTAAAACTTTGTAAACGATGAAGTGACAACATTTCTGTTGACATTAATCACCATACAATCCCAGTTCGTAAACTCGTTAGCAAAGTTGAACCCAAAAAGTAAATTTCTCTCCCAACTATAAATTGTGGGTTGAGTTTGGTTTTAATTTCAATGAATCTTTTTAATGGTCAAATTCTAGTTTAGTTGTTTACAGTGAAGTTATTGATGATGAAGCAGGAGTTGCTCGAGCTAGAGAATTTCTTTGCGGTGTCAATGTGTGGGGTTATACTCACTTCTATGTCTGACAAAGTGATCTGCTTTCACCTCTCTTATTGTTGTTGGATGGTTATGGAGATTTTATTTAAATTATTTTCTACCGATGTGGCAAGTAGGGCTGTACATGGCCGGTTTCGGTTCGGTTTTGTGCCAAACCAAAACCGAAACCGACAAGGTCGGTTTTCCATATAATTTTCCATAACCGTTCCGTTTACCGTCGGTTCGGTTTTAGTCGGTTTTCTCTCGGTTTCGGTTTTTCCAACGGGTTTCGGTTAACCGGTTGATTCTGTCAGTTTGTGGAACTGACAATGAAAAATCAAAAAAAAAAAATCATTCTTCATTAAACCATCCAAACACATAAAATTTTAGCAATAGAACACAAACATATAAAATTTCAGCAATTTAAAAAACAAACACATCCAAAAATAAATTTTAGAACAACTATTAAGCTGTTGATGCTGCCTGCCTGATTTTGCTACTGCTTGCTGCTGAAACTGGTGTCTGCTGCTGCTGAAACTGGTGTCTGCTGCTGCCTAAACTGCTGCCTGCTGCTGCCGAAACTGCTACCTGATTGGGCTATTGTAATCAATTCTTCATGGTTTTAGCATGTATTCTTGTTACAGTGAGAAGAACATATTCACAAGAAAGCATACTGATTCATTTTCAACCTTCAAGTGGGTCAATGTAGGTCTAAGAATCACCATTCCATGTGTAAGCAGATCCCAACCCAACTTTAAATATATATCTATAAGAAAATTCAGGAAATGGAATATTTGAAACAGTAATTCCCTTTAAATACATTTGCATCCTCTCCATTTTTTCATATTTACCATTAATATTTGATTTCTCTCCGCGTTTCTGACGAGTAATGAGAGAGGAAAGTGCTTCCATGGCAGACTCATATGAAGAAGAAAGAGGTAATTCACACGGGTTTGCTCGAAGAACCCCACCACTTCCCATTTCCTCGATCAAACAAAGTGGCGACCTTTTCATTCCCAAACCTGCAATATTAAGCCACAAAGAAGTTCAATAAGAGACAACTGGTTTCAATGGATGGAATTACAATCAGAAATTCGAAATTTTGAATTATTCTGTATAATTGTATCTAAGACCCAACACATATGTAACTATGACACAAAATATGAAACCCAAAGAATGGAGGAATAGCACCGCTCACATGCCTCAAAGAAGTATTTGCATTGACAAGCATTAGGAAAAATCAAGCCTGCAAAATTACTTTTTATTCTTGTTATTCAATTTAGAACATGGTTAAAGAAGTAATAAAGATTCTCGAGAGAAAAAAGAAGAAGAGAAACAGCAAGCATAGACTATAGACCTACATAGACAATTATGAACAAACGATGTTTTCAGATTTTAAGAACATAGACCATTATAGAGAATTTTACATGCAAAAGCAAAAGGGCTTCCACAGTTCCGTGATTTCTTCAAATGTGGAGGAAACTAACAGGCCAGACAGCCCATCCTACAGATAAACTTCTGAATTGCCTGCCTGGGCATAATCATATCGTATACCATTCTTTTTCATACAAATTGCAGACAATCTACAGTTCTTAATGTTTCTTCGAACAGTATGTGTTTCTTGGCAATGTAACAAACTGGTATACGGATAAAACTTACTAGATATAGATCTCGAGTAGACGTTGTGTGGATGCATATGGTAAACCATTTCATCTTCAAATGGCAATATAGAACCTCGTCACTCCTGTGAGGAGTAATGGGCGTAATAATCGTTTTTTCTATTATAGATACGGGTAGAATGGAAACCCACAGGATATGAATCAAAGGATGGTAATCCCGGATACAATTTCATCATGGAGGTAAGCACACAATCACTTGAATATTCAATGGTTCTGAAACAAAAATAAATCAAAAGAAGGTAAAGTGATTTCAGAATTGACATGGTTTGTGTAGTCTATTTCACTATACCTCGAGTTTTTGCACTAGAACTGGAAGTTTTAGAAACAACAGCTTTTTTAAAGTTGTTTATCATGTTTATGATCATCTCAACAAATCATTAAAGTATACAGTATCACAGATTCGTTTGTGCGTAAGAAACAAAGACAGAGACAGACTTTGTACGTGTATGTCGGAGTTCTGGAAATGGACGTCTGATGAATAGGTATAGCACCCAAACTCATCAACCTTAACATGATATCTGCACTTTTTATGAAGTATCTGAAACCAAAACCAGGATTTAGTTTAACTAAGAGGTTGAAAATGATGAAAAGGTTAAGATGGCATGTTATTTTGTTAATCACATTCCGAACATCCTTGTTTCTTCTTCTTCTCTAGATTAATGGTAAATCCCTACTAAAAGCATTTAACTTTATCCAGAATCGGGAACATACTAACAGATACTTTTATAGCATGATCTTATCCAAATTCAAATCATATAAGGATTCGACTATTTTAGTTCTTAAAAAAGCAGTCTAAGTAAAGAAATAAAGAACATCAGACTTACCAAGGTTAACAGAATTCGACTGTTTTAGTTCTTAAGAAAGCAGTCTAAATACCCTAACATCATACCTGTGATAAAGATGAACATAAATATCAAACAATGAAATCCAAAAATCTTAATAAAACCCCAATACTCAACAAAAACATGAAACCTAAACTCAAGAAAAAAATAGAACAACTATTCTAACATCATAGATTCATACCTGAACAGTGAACAGAAAACTAAACACGTTAGAATAGTTGACTAACAAAAATCAAATAGAAGTTGGGATTAGAAGTTGGGATTAGAAGTTGGGATTCATACCTGAACAGTGAACAGTTGACTAACAAAAATCAAAACTCAAGAAACCCAGAAAACTAAACACGTTAACTAACAAAAATGGAAGATTAAAAAGATCCCAACAAATTTCCCCAAATTAGTGAAACCTTTGGTTTCAACTTATGAAAATGCAAGAAGAAGAGCATATAATAGAAATGCATACCTAATTTAAGTAATTATCACCATTTTTTCCAGCCACTCATTGATTTTGATCATAAACTTATATAAAAAAAATTGATCAATAACTTTTTTTTTTGTTACTGATCTTTCGATGACGCTATTACTCTTAGAGGCAGCAGAGGATGAAGAAGAAGAACGAGAAGGTAGTGGATGTGATGGTGAACGAGAAGGTGGTGGCTGTGATGGTGGACGAGAGGGAGAAGAAGAAGAGAACTTGGAGAAAGAGACTGGAGGCGGAGAGGCTGTTGCTCAAAAAACCAGAAGAGAATTAGGTTTAGAAAGTTAGGGTGGGCTTATATATCAAGGGTATTGAAGGGTCTAGATTAGATCTATCGAAATCTAGATGAACGGCTCTAATTAGTCGGTTTTCCATTGTATAACGGTTCGGTTTTTGGCCAAACCAAAACCGAAACCGTGACTACCGGTTTCTACATTTTTTTTCCATAACCGTTCCATTAGTAAACGGTTCGGTTCGGTTTTGGCGGGTTTCCGTGGAAAACCGTTATCGTGTTCAGCCCTAGTGGCAAGACGTAGACTTTCTGGTTTTAAGGTGAATGAGGGTGGTACGATTATTTTTCACCTTTAATTTTCGGACGATACTATTATTTTCTTGAAGGCTTCTAAGGAGGAAGTGAATAGATTATTGGTTATCTTTGTTATGTTTGTGTAAAGCCAGATAAAATACGACCCGGTTTAGTACTTGACCCGATCCGACTGGCAGCCCGTTGGAAAATTAAATGAGACTTTTTGAGAGGTTTGTTTATGGAACTGAGGGACGGATCGATAGGCCCGGACTCGGAAGTGAACACAAACAATCCTCCAATGGGTTCGGGGAAGCGCCTCGGCCCAATTTTTTCAGTAGTCTCTATATGTAGAAAGTTTCCCTATCTAGGGTTTGTATCTTATTATCGTATCATCGTTGTATTCCTCTGAAACTCTATTTTGTGATCATAGTGAAACCGCAGCCGCTCCTTGGACGTAGCCTAATTTGGATGAACCAAGTAAATCTTGTGTGTATTTGTTTTTCGTTTTGTTTTCTTTATAACATCGATCCTAACAACCCCAATGGTTTTTGCGGTTCTCACTGGTTTGAAATTGAATTTGGAGAAAGCTCTATACTAGTATTGGGAGTAGATTGAGCTTTTGGAACGATTGGTGGCAGAATAAGGTTGTTCTCAAGAAGAAATATCCAATATTGTATAGATATTAAGCTCTAATAAGATGGCTACTGTGGGCGAGATGTTTATCCAAGGTCAATGGCAATTGAGGTTTAGGAGAGAACTTGATCCAGCTGAGTGTATTGACTTTCTAGAACTAAAGCATGACATTAGGGAAATGCATCCATCTGTGGGAGAAGAGGACTGCCTTTCAGGTGACTTCAATACAGGTACTCTCTATGGTATGCTAGTTAGCGAGGAAGCTTTTTATGGGTTTATTGCTAAGCTGTTAAATCCAATGACTCCACCTAAAGTTCAATTCTTCTGTTGGAAACTCTTCATAACTCAATTCCTACAAGATCTATGTTACTGCACATGGGCATAAATATCACTTCAGTTTTGTGTTTGCTTTGTAATAAGGAGGAGGAAACGAGTAATCATCTACTCTTACACTGTGAGTTTGTACATGATGTGTGGACGTTCTTTCACTAATGCTTGTGGTATCACTTGGGTTACTGCGAGCGGAGTTAGCCAACAACTAGAAGCTTGGTGTTTAAACAGTTTGAAGGGAAGATGTAAGTCTGTATGGTCGTTGTTACCTTACGCAATCATGTGGGAAGTGTGGAATGAGAGAAATAATAGGTTGCATGGAACTAGACATAAGAGTGTGAAGAAGTCATATGGTTTATCAAAATTTCTTTGATTCTTTGGCTTTGTGTTTAAGAATGTTCATGTGCTTTAAATTTTGATCAATTGGGAGGTTGTAATTAGAGAGAATTATTAGCTCATCTTGGTGTGTGGCAGTCTTTGTAACTTTCTTTTTTCTCTCAATATAACCTTCTTTTGATCAAAAAAAATAAAAAATTGTATGTTTATTTTGTGTTGTATTGTTGTTTTAGTGTTGTACCCTTTGTTATTTTTAGATAAATGTAGATTAGGGAATTACGATTGCCATTTTGATTGCGTTTATTGGAAGTATCAAATGAATGAAGTCCGAGCCTCCCTATCCTGGCCATTAGACTAACTTATATGAACATTTAAATCCGTGAATAATGTTATGTAGTAATATATGCACTTTGGGGTACAACTAAATAAGTAAAGCGTCTTCCTTCCTTTGTTTCCCGTTCAGAAAAGATTATACATGTTACTTTGATGTAGTGTACAACTGTACATTGCTATGTTTCTCTTTTTTAGCTTCTTTTATTTTTCTTTTGAATGGATAGGAAAATGACGTCGGAAGGGAAAGGGCAAACATTGAAAAGAAACCTAATTTTTTTTGTTTATGGTGATCTATGAAGTTTTCACATAAATATTTTTTTTTAAGGAAATTTTTTAAAATTGTATTAAAAAGAAAAAAGTGCAAAGGCTTAAAACAGGCCACGTGATATAGCATCAAGAACTACTTACAATCTAGAGGTATTTTACGTTACCTCCTCTTCAGAGATTATTAATTAATAAAATTTTCCCTAGATATCAAAAATTAGTAAAACCTTCTACTGTTAAGTTAGACACGTGTTGTAGATCCGAGAGAATAAATAGGGAATTGAAGAAATGATGGATGGAATACAGCGAGAACTCGAGAAATAAAGATGGAAGAAAGATGGGTCAGAAACAGGTTCAGACGAGAGATGTTTTCAGTCGAGAATAAAACAACATGTAGAGATTGAAAGTATGGTTGCAGTACTATCAATCCATGGATCAAATAGCTGTGAGCAGTGGGTTGAGTTTCAAACCTCGCAAACATATAGAGAAGATGGCTTACGATGCTCGGTGAGAAATGGAAGAGATTAAAGGGGGTTTGAATGAATCTGTGTTGAAGATTGAAATGGGTTTTCATCAATTGAAGAGAAGAATTTATGTTGGAAGAGATCTGAGATGGGGTTTGGTTGGATTGAACTCGAAGTTAGCAGTGAAGAGACAATTGATGCTCAGAAGTAATGGAAATGGGAAGTTAGGGTTTTCTGCTGTGAAGAATTAGATGGTGATGAATAAAGGGTTCAACTCGGATTCGAGTTTGGAGTGAGTTTGAGGTTTGTGATTCAGAACAAAAATAAGAGATGTTGCTGGTGAAGATTGAGACAAGTGCGAAACCGGGTCGTATACTACACACATCTCTCGTTCAGAACAAGTGCGAAAAAAAATACAGATCGGAAGTTCAGAACAATAACTTTTATCTCTCGTTCCCGTGATTTTGGTACAACAAAGTGATGGATGTTCAAAGATTGGACCGAACTAAAATGGAAGTTTAAAGATTAGTTCGAGATTTGTAACCCTCGTACTCATCAACAAACACGTTAGATTGTTCGATTTGTATAACAAAATTTGAAAAACAAGATCAATCATGTACTGTTACCAAGTTGTTGATCAATAGATTCTTATGTAGAATTATGAATTATGATTGTCCACGGTGAAATCAGTGATGAAATCATAAATTTCGAATAGACCACAAGAGGATGTGAGAAAGATAGGGAAAAAATAAAAACCAATTGCATTCGTGTCTTCTTTGGTGACATACTTTTTCGCTCTCTGCTTAAACTATGAAGTGTAAATGTTTTGATCCAACTAGGGCTGCACAAATCCGACCCAACCCGCCAACCCGATCCACACCCACCCAAAATAATCCGATCCGTACCCGGCCCGCCGATGAACTAACTTAATCCTTGAATAAAATACTCGTTGTCTAAGTAGGTATTTCAACCTATTTATTTCGTTCCTATGCTATCTAAATTCCGGAGTAAGTGGGCTTCTAAATGTGGTATTTCATTAGTTATCCTTTCAGGGCCTTGACTTGTCACATGAGTCTGAATTTCAGCTATGTTAGGCTCTTTAACCATTGTTGTAGCTCTGGTGCGGGTGATTTTTCTTAAACCCGACTTTTGGCGGGTCGAGTGCGGGTGATAGCTCCTCTCACCCGACCCGACCCGCCCACCCGCCATTCACTTTTAACAAAACAGAGAATCGAATCAAAAACAAAAACCAAACTTCATCTTCTTCGGTTCTTCTCTTCTCTATACTCTGTTCCATTCTTCTTCTTTTCTTACAGAGCAGTAGAGCATATTCACACCACCACCACCACCACCGTGAACCCAAGTTCCCCAACTGCATCATCAGTTCATCACCACCATCAGACATCAGTTCAATCTCTTACAGGTAGGTACTGTTTCTTTTTGCCCTAATTGAAATTAATGTGTTCATTACATGATTTAGTAGCAATTGAAATTTGGGTTTTATTAGTTTTGAGTGTTTCTAAATCTGTGATAGGGTTTTACTAGTTTTAATTGAGTGTTTGTAAATCAATTTTAGAACTAGGGTTCTTCAAGTTAAAATTTGGGGATTTTTCCCAAATCTGTTTCTAATGTCAATACATAATTGCCTACCAAGAGATAAGGAAAGGTTCAGGTAACAAATTGATGATGTTGATAATTAGTATTCCCTGTTATATTGCACAACTTAACTTAATATTAGTGTTCCCTGTTCATTAGTGTTCCATGTTCCTCATAGCATTTAGTTTTGTAAATTTGGGTTTTCATGCTTCATTGAATTTGGCCTAAAGGTTTGAACTTAGGGTATGAATTTGTTAGGTAGGTTTAATCTTTGGAATCCTCTGGATTTGGTGCAAATTTGATATACGTAAAGATGTCCTGTTTATGAGGTTTAATCTGAGTTTCTTATCATTGGATGACAGCATGTGCTTGTTATAGAGAATTAAACTCAGAACTCTAGATTATTAGGTGGACTGGATTTAGTGTAGAATTTGTGGAGTTGGGATCTCAAAATATGTTTCTTTCTTTCTCTTGATAGTTAAGCCTATGAGAAACCAACAAAGAAACTCTTCAGACAAGTAGAAGCAATTACAGGAAAAGAAAAAATGTGTTGAGCACTTCAATAAGTGATAAAAATACTACCTTAGCTAGTTAAGTTGGTTTTTAAACAAGTTAGCTACAAGTTTCAGTGAGATAGTGCTTCTGCATAAGTTTCCACTCTCATTTCATTGTGTTTTCCCTCATAATTTAGTGATTCATTGGTATGGTAGTAAGGTAAACTGTTTGATGAAATGTCTCAAAGTAAAATGTAAGTACATGGTAATGTTTAGTACTTTTAGTGATGGGTTTGGTTTACCACTAGCATATAAAAACCTAACAAATTTCTCCAAATTAAATGTTTGTTTGGACCTTGCTATGGTATGATTTGGATAAATTGTAGTACGAGTGTGACTTCTTCAGACTATGATCCTTACATCAAGTGCAGTTTCAGTCAATTGTTAGACCAGAAAATGTTATCCAGTAAAGAAAAAGTGGTCATGGATAGACTTGTATAAAATATCTTGTTGGCGATGGTTCTGATGATATTTTGTGTTTTAGAGATTATCAAGGTTCTTCTATTTTGCATGCTGCATCTAGTAGAAGTTAAATTCAGGTGATAAACCCTTCATTTTCATAGTTTTCTTTCTATTGTCATGAAAATTATGATTAATTTAATTTGTATAATCAGTCAATGCTTGGACTCTTAAGGGTCTCAAACTCTCGGTGTTTAAACCAAACTGTCCCTTGCGAACTTGAAATTCAGATGCTGATTCTTAATGCAGTTTATTTTTGTGACTTCATTTGCAAATTATTTTGTTTATTTTTTTAAGCAAGGGAAGCCATATAACACATTTGGTGCCAGTACTACAGTTAAATTTGAATGGCGTCAATTTGTATTAATATCGATTTGAGTTTCAGTATCAGATGCTAAAAACCATTTTGCTGGTAGTATGGTAATGAAAAAATAAATGTACCGTTCATGATTATCTGGGCGGGTGACCCGCACCCGCCCGACCCGACCCGCCATCTGGGCGGGTCAGACCCGACCCGACCCGAGGACCAGGCGGGGCGGGTGCGGGTAGTGAAAAAAAAAACAATTAGAGGCGGGTCGGGTACGGGTGAGGCCAAACCCGACCCGACCCACCCGTTATGCAGCCCTAGATCCAACTTAGTACGACTTAGAAATCAAAGCCTAAATGTATAGTTGTTGAGCTACACCGTACGCGCACCACAAGAAATACATATTGTTGACAAGAGTAGTGGCCAAGGCTTAAATATGAACAAGCTCTTAGCATAGTGAGCATGCATTGTAAAAAGGACATAGTATTTTTTTGTCAACGAGATACACTATACTATTATTTATTAGGGTAACTAATCGAATTTTCAAGCAGTGCAATACTGTTTTTTAAGTACATTTTTATTTCACTTTTTAATATATTATACATCAATTAAACGAGTATAGTTATACTATATTATTCTTTATTAGGGTTATTACTCAAATTTTTAAGTTGTACAAATATTATATATTATTTTTAAAATATACTTTTACTGTCATATTTAATCAGTATAAATATTATATACCAATTAAATGAGTATAGTTACATTGTACAATCCTTTATTAAGGTTATTACTCGAATTTACAAGCAGTACATGTGTTATATATTGTTTTGTAAATGCATTTCTTGCCGCACTCTTTAATCGATGCAGATATTATGCATCAATTAAACGAGTATAATTATAATACACTATCCTTTATTAGGATTATTATTCGAATTTCAAGCAGTGCAGGTATTATATACTGTTTTTTAATACATTTTTGTTAAACTTTTTAATCAGTGCAGAAATTATGCACCAATTAAACGAGTATAGTTACACTACACTATGCTTTATTAGGGTCATTACTCCAATTTTCAAGCAGTACATGCATTATATACTGCTTTTTAAGTGTATTTTGATGCCCTCTTTAATCAGTGCAAATATTATGCACCAATTAAACGAGTATAGTTACTCTATACCATCCTTTATTAAGGTCATTACTTGAATTCACAAGCAGTACATGCATTATACATTGTTTTGTAAGTGTATTTTTGCTGCACTCTTTAATCAATGCAGATATTGTGCATCAATTAAACGAGTATAGTTACACTACACTGTCCTTTATTAGAGTCATTATTCGAGCTTTCAAGCAGTGTATGCATTATATACTGTTTTTTTAATACATTTTTGCCACACTCTTTAATCAGTGCAGATATTATACACCAATTAAACGAGTATATTTACACTATACTATCCTTTATTAGGATCATTGCTCGAATTTTCAAGCAGTACATGCATTATATACTGTTTTTTAATTGTATTTTTTGCTGCAGTTTTTAATCAGTGCAGATATTGTGCATCGATTAAACGAGTATAGTTACACTACACTATCCTTTATTAGGGTCATTATTCGAATTTTCAAGCAGTACAGACGTTAAACACTGTTTTTTAATGCATTTTTGCTGCACTCTTTAATCAGTGTAGATATTATGCACCAATTAAACGAGTATGATTACACTATACTATCCTTTATTAGGATCATTACTCGAATTTTTAAACAGTACATGCATTATATATTGTTTTGTAAGTGCATTTTGCTGCACTCTTTAATCAATGCAGATATTATGCACCAATTAAACGAGTATAGTTACACTACACTATGCTTAATTAGGGTCATTACTCGAATTTTCAAGCAGTACAAGTTTTATATATTGTTTTTAAGTACATTTTTGATGCAGTCAGAGTACAACTACACTGTATTATCCTTTATCAGGGTCATTACTCGGATTTTCAAACAGTGCAGACATTATATGTTCTTTCCAAAATATGTTTTTGTTGTATTTTTTGTCAGTGCATATATTATGCACCAATTTATAGAATGAAGCTAAGTTACACTGCATCGAAAAACGAGTACATTGAAGATATACTATTTAATCGAGTATACATGCCATGTATTACTTGAAAATCAAACATGTCGTGTATTACTTGAAAATCAAAGTATCAGTGGTGTCGCATTGTTTATCTAATTTTACAAAAGAAAAAGGGTTTAGAACAAATCAAAAGCTCTAATAAAATGACAGCAACAAATGCAACCGAGTTCAGAAATTCAGATCCCATAAGTAAAAAGTTCAGTCTAATTTGTCAAAACTCAACAATAACTTCTAATACAGTACATTACAAAGAAAAAATGGTACAAAATTTACAAAGAAAACAAAAAAGAAAACAAAAAATGAATCAAAGATTACAGATCACCATGAAGACTATTCTTACACTTGGAACATCCTTGTAGTATTCTGACAATATCTCCTTGTACAGACCACGTAGACCTTCACCTTTAAAATTTTACCAACCAACCCGAAAAGGCTTGTCTTGTAGACACGGGGTCGACCATCTGCACCATCTAACTGTATTTGCAACTCACAAGATCCAGTGGAAAAGTTTTAGTCGATTTCCAATTAAAATCGTCAATGAGTCCGCAGTTATGACTTTATAGTTTAATATAGCATACAAAAATACCATCACAAGTAACAAATAGTAGCAAAAACTGTCCCAACTTAAAACTTATAAATAGATTTATTTTTATCTAGGAAGGTGAAAAAATAATGACACATGCCTAAGATTATTTAAGTTTTTTAAGAAACACAAAAACTCATACAAAATACATTTCCCTGTGAGTAACAACTACTATGAACAGTTGGAACATATAAAATATGCACCAATAATTATGTCTCGGCTAATTTCGAGAAAAAAACACATAATAATGTTGAATTAAAATAACAGGAGCCAGTAAGATCCATTTTACATATGCCATATCATTATTAGAACTTCTACATGAACGAAGGAGATTGGACAATTGACGAGTCAGCAAGAGGCTAGATATTAGTGAAGGCTTACTATTGGCATTTTCAGAAGGGTACCATAGCTCACTATTAACAACAATTAAGATGTGTTGGTTCAATTAAAATTCAGTCACCAATCAAAATATTGTAACAACAGATGCATTCTGTAATAAGTGACTTGAGTTTTGAATACTTAAAATGGTTACTCTTAAAAAATATCCTAATTTTACAACTGACTACTTTTGTGTAGCATATGAATCTCAACAATTTCCGGAAAAAAAAAAGTAAAATAATGAAGCAAACCAAACATTTTAGCATTCATTTTAAGATAAAAATTGAACACTAGGCCTACAAATATCCTATTCTATTCATTCATCATATTCCTGGAAAAGATGAGACTGTTTGCATAATTCCATGCATTGAGTTAACACTAAAGCTTGAAATGAATTATTATTCATCATCAAAAAAGCATACAACCACCGATTTGTTTAGGATAAATAAACAAGTTACTACTACTAAGACAATACAACAACTGTTTTTGTCTCCAGTTCTAATGCAACAAGATATTTATAAATAAAAATATTCATTCACAGTACATAAAAAAAAATAAGAATACGGTATGTGCATAATACAATCCCATTATGCACCGAACAAAACATAAAAAATACACTTCAAATGAGTATATAAAAAATGCACTCTAAGAAACTGACAGTACATAAAAACTGCATTCTTAAAAGATAAAGACATACTAATATCAAAGCTCTAACAATCCATTTTCTCTTACGGCATATTATCTTAGCATAAGGTCGCAGTTCAAAAAGTAAATATATAAAAAATACACTCTAAGAAACTGAGAGTATATAAAAACTGCACTCTCAAAAAATGAAAAAATATAACATCAAAGCTCCAAGCGATTCTTTCTCTATTACAGTATATTATCTTAACATAAAACCACACTTCAAAAAATGAGTATATGAAAAATACACTTTAAGAAACTGAGAGTACATAAAAACTGCACTCTCAAAACACAAAAAGATAATATGCCATATAACAATACAAAATTAAGTTTTCAAGTTAGCAGCAACAAATGCAATCTAAGTTCAAACAACTACAGACATCAAAACCACAACAACTAAAACATCTTTTATACAAATGAACAAAACAAAACATACCAATATCTAAACTCATTGGATACAAGAAAATTAATATATCTCAAAATTAAACCAAGTAAAATGAGTATACAGTACTTATCGATTACCCTTTCGAATATCAAATCATTTATCCAAACAATATGCAAACAAATGCTTCAAGTAGGTATCCAATTTTTTTATAAACAACTGTGTAAGAAAGGCTAGAAGATATATTTGAGCACACTCCACTTTGTAACAGTTTTAATATAATAATTTAAGGGAAAATTAGACTTTAGGTCCCATAAAATGGTACATCTTAGCGTTTAGGTCCAAACTTTGTCCAGCTTTGAGTTTAGGTCCCGGTCAACTAAAGGATCAACGTTGAATCTGTTGACCGTCCAATTGAGGGTTAAATAGTGAAATGACCAACTGAAATCGATTGTTTGAAATATTTACTAACTCTACCACGTTAAACACGTGGCAGAATCTCGACCTTCTCTTTTTAAATCAAATCAGAGGGATCTCGACCTTCGATTTGGTTCCCCTTTTTCGTATAACCCTCAGACCTTTTGATGTTACCATAGAGAAATTAGAAGAGATTTTTTTTTAAAGAAAACAGATCGAGCCAGAGATTCATAGAGAACAAAACACATTAGAACCAGAGATTCATAGAGAAAAGAGAAGAAAACAGATCCAGAATCCTTTTCTCTACTCGATCAAACATGTTATTCATAGAACCAGAGAGAAAATAGAGAGTGAGAAGAAGAAATAGAAATTGAAGACGTGAAGAAGCTTGATTAGGTATGATTAAATCCAACCCACATGTTATTTCAATTAAATGATATGATTTATTGTATTTATTCTAAAATCTTTGAAAAATTCCATTCAATTTTGAAAATTAGGGTTCATTCAATTTGGGGTTTTTCTAAAATTAGGGTTCATTTCTGTTTCTTGAATGCGATGTTGTTGTTGTTTTCCGTTCATACCCTGAAGGTGGCGATTCCTTGTTATTTCGTATGTCTTCTTCATCTTTAGGTTTGTGTTGCTTGTCAAAGGAAGGAGGATGGTACCAAACATCTGTCTCCCATTTTATTTTTTATCTCATCTGTGTCCATCTTCTTGTTTTCCTTTGGTTACTGATAGCATCATTCGGTAGCTCTTAGTTTTTCTGAATTTGTTAGCATCTTGCTTGTGTAGGTTTCCGTCATTTTGCATCTCATCATATTTTTCTTTCTTTCCCACTTAAATTGTACCTGTACTAGCATAAGTTAGTTGTCATTGATACTTTAGATATAAAAAATCTTAACTTTTCATTTGTTGGTTTTAAGTATTCGTAGTCATGTAGTAAATCATTTCATATTCTGTTAGTAACTTTAATTCCTCTCCCTAAATAGTTGCATCTTGTCAGTTTTTCTATCAATAAAAGTTTGTTTGTAGTTGAACATTTGTATAAGATAGTCGTAGTGTGGCGTCTAATATAGATTGCATAATAAAAAATTTAGCCTTCGATAGTTCTGTTAGTAGATTAAGTGTAGTTGAAGGCTATTTTCACTCTGTAATATATCAATTCTTTGATTTGTATGAATAGGTTTGGTTCCTTTACTTCTTTGTTTTATTTGCACACAATCGGGTGCTGATTTTTCTCTTGACCTGATCAGGTGTTTGCTAAGCTGCTGTACAACTAAGGAGGAAGAAGAAAAGGAGAGGAGCAAGTCTGGTTGTTGTGCCTACTCCCGGTTCTGTATCGGCGGTAATTTTTGTTTTGAAACAACTATGTGAAAAATGCTTTTGTGATAAATGATTGTCGTGTTTGCTTGTTGAATCTATTGCCTTCCATGTCTTCTCTTTATATTTTAAAGCTTCTTTCTTGATATGTGTTTTGGGGTAAAACCCACACTGTATGGGGTTTCTTATGTTAGGACATTGAGACATTGACCCTTTTGAACCATCCCCCACTGGGTTATGTTACTTCTTTCATACGCATCATGTTTTGCGTAGGAATGTTGAATTGAGAGTTGAGAACTGTTTCATTGCCCCTTTATGTATATATATATATACAAGTCTATTTATACCCGTGAAATGCATGGGCTATTCACATTTAGATTGATAAACTAAAACTCTATCCAGGTTAATCATTACTACAAAGAATCATCTATGTACATAATATGGATCCATCTATCTGTCATTTCAACTGGTCATATCTCTTGTCCCATTTAGCTCCTACATTTATAACATCTAACCAAATTTGATATGCTTTAGTAATGGGTAGCATTAATTTCATAAATATCTATTAGTAAGTTTAAATGTGTATGCAGCTCCAGTAACCTTCACAGGCCCTCATGTGAGGCCAAATCCAGCTGCAAGGCCACCTGCATCAGCAACTGCCACTACATCTTCTGCACCTGAATCTTCAACTGACACAAATGGACAAACAGGTACATCTTCATCTACAACTCATAAAAGGAAAAGAGGTGTTGCAACAAGAGGCAGATGAAGTGGAGGTAGAGGTGGAAGCGCATCTCCAACTCCTGTTGCTACCACAACTAGTATTCCATCTACAAGAGTTGCATTTGGTAGAACTATTCCATCTGAAGTACCAATACAAAGTACACAATCCCAGGTAAGTTACATTCTTAACCATTTGTTCTAGATGTATTCTTAACTCAACTTTTAATGCACATTAACTATTGTTGTAGGTACTAAATCCCCAACAAGCTAACAGACCACCTAATGGAAGAGGTGTTGGTAGAGGTCAGAGAGGTGTTGGGAGAGGTCGTAGAGGTGGAGGTATCTTTTCTTTAACAACTGGCAGTGAAAGAAGGCGTAGACTGAAGGATTGGATGGGCACACCTGAGCAATGGGAAAGTGATGAATGAATATTAGTTTAAATTTAACTTTTTGTTAGTTAAATTGGTTAAAACAGTCGATCTATTAGCCATTTTAAACTTGTTAACTGTACTAGTTAAATTTGCATCATGAAACTTGTTAACTGTTCAAATTCATGAAACTGTTAATTGTGCTAGATTTTAAATTTAACTAGATTTTAACTTTTAATTGGGCTTGTTAAATTCCATATCACACTATACACGTTTTATTCACGTTTTAGCTATTTGTACACCTTGCTTACACTGAACAGTCGTATCACTTGGAACTGGTGTGTGTGATACTTGATAGTGGTGTTAGTTCAAAATTTGAGGTAAGGCGTGGCCAGTCCTCAGTGACACAGTTAGTTCAAAAAAAATTCATTGTTAACGGACGTTAACAAACATTTCTTAGTGAAGATTTAACGGCCGTTAACGGATCTAAATGGCGTAACTATTTAACCCTCAATTGGACGGTCAACAGAGTCAACGTTGGTCCTTTAGTTGACTGGGACCTAAACTCAAAGCTGGACAAAGTTTGGACCTAAACGCTAAGATGTACCATTTTATGGGACCTAAAGTCCAATTTTCCTATAATTTAAATAACAAGATTCCCTTATTGGAATATATGATCCAATTTGTTAAAAACTACAAAAAGTACTAGACGCAACAACAACAAAGGCACCGCGTCTAATGAAACAATCCGATAAAACATAATTTTAGGATCCAACCAGAAAAGTAAGAATTAAACCGATTCTTACCGAAGAACATACCTTAAGTTTTGTGATTTAAAAAAGAAAAGATAGTTCATCATATCGATTTTAATAGTGAAAATTAAGGATCTAAACTCTAATTTTGAATCATGTGTACAAATTAAAAAGAAATGAAAAAAACTTGGTTTTTAAAAACCCTAAAATAAATTTTTCAGAATATTTTTTCATTTTAAAACAACCGCTAAAAGTTGTTTAAAATCAAGATTGGAAGAATAAGAAGTAGACTTAGCTTTTGAAACAACAACAATGGTTCATTTTCGAGTGTTAATTCACGATTCTATCAGAATCTCCATCGATCGCCAGAACTCTGTTGTTCGAGACAGAAACTAAAAGAAATAAATAAGATTTATCCTAGAACATTCTTATATATATGGAGGCTCTTTAACCATTTACAAAATATGCCTTATATATTCCGCACGTGTAATGGATCCTGGATTAAAATTTTAGGTCCAAAAATTTAATTTTCTTATAAAGAGCACCTTCGGGTAATACTTGTTTAGTGGGCGGATCCACCATTAAACAAACCCATAAAAATAGTACCAATCTGTAATTCCTACTAAAATAAAATGACTATCCAAGATACTATCCTATTGTTCCGATTCGAGAGGAACCTATAATTAACTTTTTGGAAAATCCCAAACGAACAATATCGATGAGATGTTTTTAAAAAATAAAATAAAATAGTTAGGCATCCAAAAGATTTAGAGTTGTGAAGTTATTAGTAGAGTTATCTAATATATAGGGTGACCCTGTATAATCTTAATATTGGAACTATTTACTAATAAAAGAGAGTTAATACAAATTAAACGGAGGATTACTACTCATGTATACTATTGAATTGAAACAAATTGCTTTGGTTTGTAAGTTCAGCAACTCCTTTAGCTTTACTAAGGATAAACTTAAAACTCAAAAAATTACTCCCTTCGTATAAGTTATATAGGTATAAAACAGGTTTGTATTAGATTAAAGAAAAATATGGAAGTTATAAAAATCTATCTTTTTCCTATATTACCCCTTCTTTTTTGATGAAAACTAGAAACATTAAATTTGTTTTAGTGTAATACTAATATATCATTAATAAGGGTATATATGGAAAAAATATCTAGGAATTAGAACTATGCCTATCTAGATGGACAACCAAAGATAAGAATTATGCCTATATAATTTGGACGGATGGAGTACTACTTATATAAAAGAGAACTTTTTCGAACATTTTCATTCACCAGAGCCTCTTCTGCAGAGATTGAGATATTTAGTCCCGTCTGAGCTCCCTTGAAAGACCTGTATAATAACATAAAACTAGTGTTGTGCCCGTGCTTTGCACGAGATTAAATTGCTTATTCCAAAAAGAAATTTAAATTTCCTCTAACATCTTCCTATTGGTTGTATTTGTTATGTTTAATCTATCAAACATTTTCATTAAAATCCAAAAATCGATATCTATCAGGAAAAGATCTTACAAATTACGACCATTAATATCTTACAAATTACGACCGTTAAGAAATTACCTAAACTCCAGACACCATCTCCATTATAGAATAGTAAAAAAGATCATTGAAATCATTCATCTCCTTAAAACAGATTGTAAAGAAAGATTTGGGCAGTGTAAGAACAGAGGTGAGAGGTGTGAAAAGATACTAACATAATGATTAGCAACATTTTCTTCCGTTGGGAAGGGAAAAATAAAGAACAAATCTTCAACATCTTTCTCAGTTTGTTATACAACTTCCAAAATTAGTGGTACCAAAAAATAGATCAGAAACGAAAAAGAAAGGGTTTTTCATCTCAGTCTATGGTACTTAGCAGTCAATAATAAATAGATAATGTGTATATAAATCAACCGACACAAACACTAAAATAAGAAGAAAGAATCAAAATCATGAAAACCACTAACCAGAATGTATTGACCATATAAGGATATGATGGTCTACTTTCCAACAGAATCAGTTTTCACTATACACTCATTAGTTGTCAAAGGCGCCCGAGGCGCTCGCCTAGGCACTAAAGGCGCACGATTCGGGAAAGGGCGCCTCGCCAATTAAACGACCAAGGCAAGAAAGGCGGGAGCCATTATCTTAAAAAAAAAATGATCGCTTCGGGCGCCTTAGGCGCGCCTAGGCGCAAAAGGCATGAGGCAACGGGCTCGACGCCTCACCTCGCGCCTCACATAACATAATAATACAATTCATTCTAATGAGTAGAGATTATATCCATATTTGATAGTTTTTTAAATTACACACTTCACACTAACAATTCAAAAAAAATAACTAATTAACATAGATAGGAACATCACACACTGAGAAGAAAAATATGTTAAAATCATTGATTGAACTAAGAATATGAATGTGGGTAACTAAAATGATACCGAAGAATGGTGGATGGGGTTTGCATTTACAAATCGAAAATCAAAGGAACGTACTTTGCTTGAGGACTGGCCGTGTTCTTGTTCCCACAGTTGAAGACAAATGCAATGTTGAAGATCTAAGGGACGCACTCATGTTCGAGAACTATTTGCGTTCTTGTTCCCATTGTTGTTGGTGCCCTTGTAACCCTAATCGATGTCATGTGCAGTGCTTCCCCAACTTCGGCCGCAGTTTTCATTTGCTGAATTTTCTTTCTTTGGTTATATCTGTGTATGCAATATATCAAGAATCATAACACAACTAACAAAGCAACTCCACCCATCACAGAACTAACAATCTTCCAAACTTTTCTATTATTTTTCTTCCCTCCACCGCCACCTATCTTTGGCTCGGGAGGAGATGGAGTCACGGGTCTCGGGGATGGAAAAACTGATGCAATCATAGTAGACAAATGTCATTGTGTAATTGAGGAACATACATTTTCTGATACTACATTGTTGAACAATGGCCAACCTTGTAAGTCAAATGAAACACACTGCGGAGTTGATCCAATTGGAACTGAGTTCACATCTTGAAACTTAATCAAAATGGGTTTTTCTGAAGTAGTTAAAATTCAGTTCAGGTAAGTTACCCGAGAAAAAAGGTGCCATAATCAAGTGCACACCAGAGCGCCAAACACACACTCTCATCATTCCTAGCATTATATTTTCACAATCAGAATTCTTTACCAATTCGGCACAAAATGCAATAACTCCATAATTCTCATAAAATTTGGGTATGTAAACAAATATGCTATCACAATCGCAGTTAGTTTAAGGATCATCATAAAGTAAGAGACGCCTATCTAATCATCTACGCCTAGTCATTTCCACACTCAATTGGTCTGTAATCACAGTCGAGGCTTAATCTCTTCGTGAAACATCCTCAACACAATATAAGATAAAATTTGAATCTGCAATGATGGCACAACTTCTTAAGACTTGAAAGTTAAAACTAAGTAGGACAACTCAGTTTTAACTTGTTAGCTGCATTTCATGTGCATAAAGGCTCAAAAGAAATGTTTTCGTGAACCATGAATGCATGGATAAAACTACAGATAAGTGATGGTGGCAAAGCAAGAGCCTCATGAACATCAAGAGATTTCTCTAGCTATTATTGGTCTTTCTAACTGAAGTTGGTTTAGTATTTACGTATATAATCACAAATGCCTCTTAGAGCACTAAGAATTAGATATAGAAACACTAACACAGTTCAGGTAGGACTGGTCATATAAATGATAACATCGTTTGGCAATTTCTTTCTTTAACCGTATGTGGAGCTACCTGCAACAAACAAATTTCCAACAGAAAAATCTTGAACATTTATTTAGTGTATAAGCACGGATGTCCAACTGAAGTGATTAAAGAGAACCGAATATCAAGTAGGTGATCAATCTAGGCTGAGATCATCCCCTTCCAAGGAATCCATCCACATCTTGTGTTTACTGATCACTTGTATATGATTACTTGTATCCGCATGAGAGTTCTAGATATGAAAAGAACACGAAAAGCAATCAATTTATCAAGGATCAGTAAACAAAAAGAACACCATAACAAAGTAAAATATTAAATATGATGACTTACACATCCAAACAAAGAAAAGTGCCAGCACTATATTGTAGCTTGGGTACATAAGCACTCTAAGACATAGAGAAATATAAAATAAACTTGAACCTACAAAGAAAAGTGTCAGCACCTTATATTTTCTATTTTACTTTATCAAGGATTAGTGAACAAAAAGACCATCAAAACCAAATATAAAATTAAAGAGGATGACTTACACCTCCAAACAAAGAAACGTGTCAACACCTTATTCTTGCTTGGGTACATTAGCCCTCTTAAGGCATAGAGATATATAAAATGAACTCAATCCCACAACAACAACAACAAAAGAGTGTTAAGACAATGAAATGAAATGTGAATTGAGGTCAGAATTTGTAAGGTTTAACAGTATCATATATACTCACACATCAAATTTAGTCGTGGAGATTAATAGGTTTTGGACATAGTATTGATGTTCCAGTATCCATCAATGGAAAATGCCTGCAATGGAAAATGCATCACAAGTAGAATTTAAATAACATAACTTTCGACTAATTTTGGAGCACAAGTTGGAAGTATGCCTTATTTGCAGCTTCTTCTGTTGCAAACTCAATATACCATAAATTTCCATCCATATTGTGTGCATCAGCGACTTCCCCAGCCTGTTTACTGAACTTGGTGCTACAACAACAACAACAGCAACAACAAAAGAATATCAATATAATGTAATGTGATAAAGGTCAGAAAGAGTAACTAGCAACATATATATATTCACAAATCAGATTTACTCGAGGAAAATGGTAGTCTCCTCATAAAAACTGTTATTTCTTCTAAGCTTTAGAAGGGGTCATATGTTGCAAGAAAAGGCATGCAAATGAGTTGAAATTAAACATGAGCCATAATCAGAAATAAAATTTAGATAAGGTAACAAACCATACATAGTACCAAGGATATGAATGAATAAATCCCAGATGACAAATTGAAACAACAACATATGAGATCAAAAAAAAAAACACCCTATTCTCTGTATAATTGGATCTGATAACCCAAAAATTAAATATCAAAAACCAAAAATCATGTTTATACTTGAGAAATACGAAATCAAAAATCAAAATAATATAATGAAAAACAAATCATAGAATCCCTTATCTAAGAATTCAAAGAAGAAGAAATCCTAACCTCTGTATTTAAACTTATCCTTTTCCAGCTTCAGCCGAAATCACACCTGTAAAATAAACCGAACAAACAATAATTAGAAGAGAAAAAAGAATCAACAATAAGAACACAGTACATGACAAAGGAAGAAGAAATAGAGAGAAATAAAAAGAAAAAGATGAGAAATAAAGAGAGAAGAAAGGAAGCGGCCGGAAAAAGAAGTTAGCTTTTCGATTTTCATAGGGTAATTGGGTTTTCTTATATATCAGAGGTATTTATCACCTACTTTTAATTCAAAAAAAAGTTGTGTAAAGAAACCCAAATTTTCTATTGGTTTAAATTTTGTTTGGTGGGACCAAAAGCTCTAGAATTCGAACTTAATTTAGTTTTAACCACAACCAAGAAAATTCTTTTAAAACAATATCATAAAATAAGAACAAAGACGAGGGTTATACGGTGACCTTTCGTAAATTCATTATCCACTATCCAAGAATTTTAGTAAAATTTATAACAAATATTAATTTATTTGTAATCGTAATAAAGTAAATAATTAATTTGAAAAATAGAACAAAAAACATTTTAAATCATTAGAATATTTGTAGATAAAACTAAACTTTTCTTAGAAATTAACATCCAATACTACTATAAATAGATTTAAAAAATTATAAACCGCTAATTATAAAAATTATACTCGATTCATTTCAAAAAAAATGTTACTATCATTTTTATAGAAACAAAGAAAGTAATTGATTTTACATTCGTCAACACACTTTATTAAAAAATATTGTAATAATGATTATCTCATTATAATTTTTTATTATATTTATTCATAAATAAATAAATAAACATGAATTAAACGATAAGCGTGCCTCTGGCACAAATCTATTTACAATCCAGATCATGTAATCTAATTTATTCATTATTTATATTTCTTCCGTCCGGGAATAGGTTATCTAGTTTAAGTTTGCACAATTCTTAAGGGAAAGAAGAGAGAGAGGAGTATTTTTAAACATTTTTTATAATTATATCCTTATATATAATAATTAGTAAAATTTAAATTTGACTTATCTCTCAAATATACGACGGATTTTCGTAAATTTTATACCATTGAAAAATATTTTCATTTACGTAACGATTATAAACATGATTATTAAATTATACATATTTTTTATACTAAAAATAATCAATTAAAAGAATAGTTTTAAAAATATTTTTTTATTTAATGATAAAATTTAAAAATAAATATTCACATATTATGGGACGGAGGAAAATATAAAATAAATGGCACGTATTTTTTGATTTAATAATATAAGTAAATTAAGTCAACGACTATCGTAAGATGTAAAATCACCTGTTGTAAAATCACCTGTTAGTAATACAAAATACTTGATCGGACTATATATATTGCGTATTAAACATTTTTAGATTCATTTTTTGGAAAAACTGAAAGAAAAGAAAAGATGATTAATGGAGACGATCAGACTCAGTCTGTTAAACAGGAGAAGAATTCTGCAGCTATGGACATCATCAAGAAACCGAATCGACCAGTAACATTGAAGGTAAGTAATACGTTTTAATGATATCAGGTTTTTTTAAAATTTAATCCCCTGTTTTAAAACAGAGTAATAAACAGAGCTGAAATGCTAAAACCCAGCTCTAGAACGAATTTAACAAGCTTTTCCTTCTAATCACCTGGTTGCTGATGATAATACTAATGAAATTTGATGCAGTTTCAAGAAGTTTGTTACGAGATCAAACTCAAGAATGGATCAGGAGGGAAAGGACCGGTAGAAAAAACAATCTTGAAGGGGATAACAGGTTCAGTGCAGCCTGGTGAGATGCTAGCCTTGTTAGGTCCATCAGGTAGCGGCAAAACAACACTGTTATCGGCTTTAGGAGGTCGCCTTGGCGGACGTCTAACCGGAAACATTACATATAATGGAAATTCATTCACCAACTCAATGAATCGAAATACCGGTTTCGTTACTCAAGATGATAAATTTCATGTCCACCTTACTGTAACAGAAACACTTGTATTCACAGCACTTCTGAGATTACCAAAAACCCTTTCAAAAGAAGAGAAGATTAAACATGCTGAAGAGGTAATAACTCAACTAGGTTTAACAAAGTGTAAGAACACCATCATGGGAGGACCATTTCTGAGAGGTGTCTCCGGGGGAGAACGTAAAAGGGTTAGCATTGGTCAAGAAATCCTTATCAACCCAAGTTTATTGTTTCTCGACGAACCTACTTCTGGTCTAGATTCAACATCGGCTCAGCAAGTCGTCACTTTGTTATGGGAGTTAGCCAAAGGTGGAAGAACAGTTTTGATGTCAATTCATCAACCTTCTAGTAGACTTTATTACATGTTTAATAAGATCTTAGTCCTATCGGAGGGTAACCCTTTGTATTTCGGAAAGGGAAATGAAACCATGGATTATTTCGCGGGCATCGGATACTCTCCATCTGTTACTATGAATCCTGCAGATTTCCTTTTAGATCTTGCCAATGGTAATCATTCTCAACATTAACTTTTTCTCGACCTCATGTACTAACATTTTTTTTGGTCGACCCAAGTATAATGTTTAGTTAATTTGTGCATTTCCTTAATTTTGAGAAGTACCCAAGAACATAGTATTAATGTGAATATTTGTGTGTTTTAGGTGTTCATATGGATGAAATGGATATGGCTAAAAGAAAGGAAGTAAAACAGCAACTTATCTCTGCTTACAAGATAAATCTTAATGAAAAAGTGAAGAGGGATATTAGTCAGGAAATGGAAGGTCAATTGTTAGATTGTAACGATCATGATCATCCAAAGGACCATGATAAGGATTTTAGCAGATGGAGTACAAGTTGGGGTGATCAATTCTGGGTACTGTTAAGAAGGGATATTAAACAAAGAAAGAACGAATCATTTTCATTCATAAAAATCACTCAAATTTTGGTCATGTCACTTCTCTGTGGTCTTCTTTGGTGGAAATCTTCTACTGCTGATTTACAAGACCAGGTATGCATTCTAATTATGGACAAATTTGCTTTTTTTTTCTTTCAAAAAAGATTCGTTTTGCTTGCCTAGACCATTTGTTGTTTTTGTTTGTGAACCCTCCGGAATGGTAGGCTGAGACTCCGGAAATCTGGTTTTCCCAATTCTTTTGTTTTTTCTTTCCCTTTGCTTTTTGTTTGCTTACTGATTACCAGAAACTAATTACTACAACCAACCGTACCAATAATAATATGTCTGTTTATTTTTTATTTTTTATTTTTTTTCTTCTGATCATTAAAAAATGAGTTGTGGGCATGAAAAAGCTCAACATAGTCGTATGGTTTGCACGTTATGTTTTTTATTATGACTTATTACATATACATGTGTGACAGATTGGGCTACTATTCTTTTACTCCATGATGTGGGGACTAATCCCACTTTTCCAAGCTTTATTTACATTCCCACAAGAAAAATTGATGCTTACCAAGGAGCGATCATCCGGCATGTACAGGCTCTCATCCTATTTCATGGCAAGATCAGCAGGAGACCTACCAATGGAACTTGCTCTGCCCCTTGGATTTGTCATCATAACCTATTGGATGGCAGGCTTAAAACCAACGGCTTTTCAATTTTTCAAAACGTTAATTGTCGTTCTATACACGGTTCTAGTTTCACATGGAGTAGGGCTCGCAATTGGTGCAGTGGTCATGAATTTTAGGTCTGCAACAACATTGGCAGCAGTCATAGTGAATGCATTCTTTCTAGTTGGCGGGTTTTACGTACGAAACGTCCCAAGTTTCATAGCATGGCTCAAGTACATATCTGTCACGTACCATAGCTACAAACTCATGTTAAGTTCGCAGTATAAGAGCGACGAGATGTATGCATGTGGACCTAATATCACTTGCAGAATCGGGAGTAATCCTACAATAGAAAACATTGGACTTGGAGGTGAAGCCATCTCATATCTCTCTTTAACTGCAATGCTTGTGGTTTTTAGATCGATTGCTTACCTCGCGCTCATCAGGGTTGGAAAAGTGTCTCGTTAATGGGTTATCACGTCAAGCCAGAGATTTCATGAATTAGCAACGGTCATTTCAATTGTACCTGGTACCTAGTATATAATTGGTAGCTTTTCTATGCGACAGAGGGAGGCTACTCGCTACAACGACCTTATAATAGTACTTAATAATGAGCATCAAATCAGTAGGTAGAAGGGATGTAGATCTGAAACAAACTTTAAACTATATGAATATCATAAAGGATATTGTTGTTCATGTTGCAATTTGATAATGTAGAAAAAAAAACGGGGCTATATTTGTGCTTCAGGTGTTGATACAGTCGAAGATCAGATATTAATTCAAAATGGTCAGAGACTCAGAACGGTTAGCAGTTCCGCTACAACCTGCGGCCAACAACTTTTAGTGTTGCTCAGAAGGATCCTAAAGAAAGGAAGCATGAATCCTTAACCTTAAAATTGTGTGCAGGTTGTACTTGCATCTGTTTGCGGACTTTCTCTATTCATGCATTTATACTTTTCCAAGTGCAGATTGGGCTATTATTTCTATACATATTTCAAATGGAGGGTCTCATTCCACCTCCAACTTTCCTCCAGAATAAAAGATGCTTTCTTAAGTGCGTCCATTGTTCATCAAGCATGTAAAAAGTATGCTTCAAAAAAAAAAGGTACAAAGTCTAATTTCACCGTAGGTTCCTCTAGTAATGTACAAAGTCTAATCAATTGGGACAAGGATACCTTATCTTAAGCAATTATGAAACCCCAAGATGAGGGAAATAAAAACAAGACTTTATACATACAATCAGAGGGTTGATTATTGGGATATCAAAATTCATGAAGCTAGCCCACATTCCTTACCCCCATAACAAAGTTACAAATAATTTAACAGGAAACAGAAACTATGACCTGATAGCATTGGCGGTCCTTGCAACTGAAGAATTTAAAGATTTTAGAAGCATTGGAGATGGCTTTCTAACCGTATGGCTCAATAATATCATAAGTGTTAACAGAGTCAATGCTCCAGCTTGATGGGCGGTGCCAAGTGAGACTGGAACATATGATAGAAGTGTTGATATTCCCAAAGTGACCTGCAGCAATTACCTCAATAGAATATCATAACCACCAAAATTGGCGTACTTCGAAAATTATCAAGGCCATTTTAGTTTTTATGATATAGAAATTATCAAGGCTATTTTTTTTTTAATATAGAAATTATAAAGGCTATACCGTTGGCTAATAATGTCATTTAGAGGATAAAAAAGAAACTACAAAAGAAAACTATACAAGATCAAATAGAGATAGATAGATACCTGAAGAGCTGCCATACCCATCGTGCTCCCAATTAACGAGCGTATAGCAGGATGTATGTCCAATTTCCGCGTAGCCCACCATAAGCCACCAATTGATAGCAACGTTGCAGTTGCAAGAATACGATGATTGAACTGTAAAATGTCAAGATACAAGGAATGTATTGGAAAACAAAAAAGCAAACTTAGGACTGGTAAAAATGTTGTACTGTTTTAAAGAGACATCAGAGTACATTATCCTCTTTCTATTATTCACCAACACTTTCCCTGTACAATTATGTATTACACTGTTGAAGAAGAAGCTTTGAGAGTGTGTTTTATCAATTGATTCTCATCTATATAAATTATACAATCAGATAGGCCTGACTCAATGTAATCAGCTCAGAAATGATATGCACAGATGAAGCACAAACAGGCAACAAAAATGACAATGTCATACAAGTATTATGTTTCATGACTGAGGCAAAGGAAGAGTTACCTGCACAGTAGCAGTGTTCTCAAAAAAGTTGCGCATTATTGGTTCCATACTCAAGATATCCTCTGGAATCCATGTATCACCCATCTTGGGGAAAGTGTTAAAAGCATGACCCTGCCAAACAGCAATCAAGCATGAGTTTACCCGTTTAAAACAAGCAAACAAATTGAGTAATCAGAAGTCTCAGCTGGAAAGAAGAAGCTTGACATAGAAAAACAAAGTTTCATTAAGTTGGCATGTTTTTGTGCAAGCACTGCCAGATTTATCCATCATATAGTTATAAAGGATGAAAACAGAACATGAGCAGAGATTTCTTCGTACCGCATCGTTCCCTGCAACAAAGGCTCCTGAAACCGCAGTAATTCCAACAACAAAGCTTACAGGGGTGGCAAGTCTCCTAATTTTAGCAGCCCCACGAACCCAAGCTACAGTATCACTAGGTGGTTCAGGCATGACAACTGATAGAGCAGTCCAGAGAAGGCCACAATAAATACCAAATGCTGACATAAGATGAGCTGCAAGGCGGTAAGGGCTTACTCTTGGCTGCACATAATCAGAAGTAGGTTCCTACATAGACAGGTATAATTTGTTACTTCCACAAGCTAACAGTCAATGCCAAAACACAGATTAGCTATAACAAAAATGGTAGTGCCAACTTATCGGTGCAATAGAAAAGAAAAAGAAAAAAGAAAAAAGAAAAACAGATTTAAAATAAAAGACACTAAGTCACTTCAACTCTGCTCTGGATGATGCTTCTTACCTCTAAACCACTTTTAACCATCCACCAGCCAATCAATCCCTGCCCCGCACCAAGTGCAAATAGTGCTGAGAGTCTCAGACCAAGTTGGACAGTCATGTATCCTTTACGAACAAAATAAGAAAATGGGAGAGCAAACATGATACCCAAACCCCTTCCCCACATACGATGGGCGTATTCCATCCAATATATAAATTTAAAATCTTCAACATTCATCCCTTTGTTTACTCTGCAGATTGTCAAACAATAAGATAGTAAATCTCTTAGTTCCACTTGACATAGCATGACATCATGAAATTATACAACTCTGTTATGGATTACCCATATGTGTTCTAGTTAATTTTTATCAAGTATAAAGCTCCTTTTGACAAGAGATACTCTACATACAAATGAATAGTCGAAGGTAAAAATAAACAAAAATACGGATTTCTTTGGAGGAGAAAATAGTACAAACGTATCAGCTGCAACTTTAAGGAACAAAGGTTTCATTTGTAATGCTAGATTGAAAAAAAAAATGGCAATGCCAAGACTAACCGCTTATATTCAGGGGACTGCTTATATTTTTCAAATTCAACCAGCCATTCTTCGTCAGACATAGGAGGGAGACCACCAGTGAATTTCCAGTCAGTCATAGATAAACCAGAGCGGGTCAGTCGTGTAACCCCACCAAGTATTACCATACTAAACACCCAAGCAGCAGAGCCAAAAAGCCAAATCCCAACCATTTTCTGAGCATGAGGTCCTGCAGTTACTAGAAACTTTACTCCTTCCTTAGCTGAAGGAGAGATAGAAGCAGCTGTGCACATTCTCCTGGAAGATGGAAAAAAAATTCCCTGAAAGCACATTAATGTCTTTCAGATTTCAGTACGTCTGCGAAGAAACTAAATAAAGTACTAAATCAGTATAAAAGTATGAGTGTGAGCAAGCTACTATTTTAATACAGAACAGGCTGCAACTCCTCATCCTAGAGACGTAAACCTAAGCGAGGGTTAAACAGGACATAAGGGTGCTATGTTAAACGGACAGAATCAGGAGCGTACCATTCTACTCTCTTAACGAAGTTCGCTAGCATTTCTTTAAGAGTATAAGGCAGACAATAAAACTACAAACTCAATTTAAATGTTGTAAAGAAAACACCATATACAAATAACCAATGTGTTTGCAGCCAAACAATGAAATTACAAAAAATAATAAAAATAAATTCATGTCAACTGTGATTTCACAATGAGCAATGCAACGGTTGTGCATCAAAAGAAAACAAACCACTTTTGAAGAAAAGATATATATCCCAATAAATATCTATAAGATAGTTTGCAATTGAGTACTGAGTTGTTTGATAATTTAGGTCTAGGTATATGAAGTTGGACCAGCATAGTGTTTGGTTGTACTTGATTAACCACTGACTGCATTGAGCATCACAAATGTTATATGGCCAAGGCTATGCATAAGCCACAATACTGAACTCCAAGCAAGAAGAAAAATGTCAGGTTATTTTTTATTATGTAGCTTTACTAGTGTTTGCATAGTGAAGTCAATTAACCTCCATTAGTGGAGCTTAAATAGTCTAATGTGTGAGTGGCAATAGTTAGATTAGTATTTAAATACTAAATTAAAACCTAGGCCCTAACCACCCGATAGAAGAATAATTCACATCACCTGCAAATATAACAAAATCAACATGTGTGTCCATACAGAGAAATAATTTCAAACCTTGTGAAGAGATCTGAAGCCATAGAAAGCGGCATTTCTAGTGAAAGATGTACAAGAGGTTTTAGATGAGAATAATAAGATGTGTGAGAGACGAAAAGGTTCATTTGATACCCTAGACGAAGAAGAGGAGGCTCCAAAGTATGAGAATGGGTTAATGGTTTTATTTCTTCGAAGAAGACAGGTCAATTTGCTCCGAAACATCTCTTCACCTCTCTCTCTCAGAAATTTGTGGAATGTTAAGGGTTTGGCTGAAGATTGTGTCTGTCTGTAGATACTCACTGAAGTAGCAACAGTTACCTGCACCTGCAATAACTCTTTATTGATTAGATACATATAAATAGACTACAACGGTGTTATTCCAAAAAATTAGCTGATTATGCGAATTTGTTTGTATAAATATTTGATTAATTATTTAATTTGTTAATTAAGATTTCAAAAGCAGTCGATCCCATTTTTAGCATTTGAATATATACTTCCCCCGGAAGATCATCTCTGTTAACGAAGGCCTACAACTGGTTGTAGGCACTTCCGTATTACATATAATTTGAATCAAAACTTGACCCACTAACTAAGCCCACTCACTTACGCAAGATACAGTTCAAGTCCAAACTCTCCCTACTTGTTTCTAAATGGATTTCTAAGGTTTCCCCTCGAATATGCATATCCATTTTTACAAAGGCTAGTGCGTTAAGTGTCAACACCCTATAATGCAACTTATAGGAGAATTGCATTTATTTGGCAAAAAAAACATAGCGCATTCTGCACCAAATACGATGCTATGAGATGATTATGGTGATTTGTAAATCCACGCTGCAGGGATTGTATAGGAAGTGTAAATGCCAGATTGACGCAATACACATCCACCATTCATCAGATGAAACCAGAGCCAGCATTTAAGCAGACCCTACTCTTATACAATTCGCAGTGGATGATGGTGGTTATGCGAATTTGACATAACAGTTTTCTCGTAACAAGGTAACATTCTCGCTTTAACTTGTCAGCTCGAGAAGTAGATCATGATCCACCGACTCAACAGTATAGTAACACTCAATATGGAACCTGTAACTAATTGGAAAGCTAGAGGATTAAGAGTACACTATCTCCCATAGGGAAAGAAACATGCAATTTCGTGATCACCAATGCTAATTCCGATCCAAAATAGCCAATGAATTATCGAGCAACGTTAACCTGATTAATCGTTTTTGACATAGTTCAAAAAAAGAAAACAGGAAAAAGCCTCTATATAGAATCTAACCATCAGTACCCATTTGCATTTCCCTTCACTACACCGTAGACATAAACTTAAAATCATAAGAACAAAAAAATTCTAAGTAGAGAAAAATCCACCCAAAGAAAAAACTCTAATATCAAATTCTACTACTACACACATAAAAAACCCAAACTCTTTATAAACCATGATATCATACTTAATCACCCAATATATATATATAAAGGGAGTTAGTGGAATTAGTAATCGAAATAATAAAACCCTAGCTCAGAACAGTACATTCTATAATTTCTCATCATAACTTTTGGAATTTTGACGCGCAAAGTTGTGGAGATGATTAAACTTACTAACATTCTGAAATTACTCATCATAAATGTTACACTAATTAGTTAGAGTGTTTACCCATGGAATCATTTTTCACAAAAAATTTACTAAAAAATATATTTAGCAAAGGATTGAATATAGAGGAAGAGAGATTAAAATACCTTTAGGCTAGGGTTGCTGAATGGAGGAGGAGGGAGTGTGAGATCAGCAGCAGGGAATTTTCATAGGGTTTAACGTTTATGCCTTCTTCAGGCTTCGTGTCGGGTTTTAGACCATTTCTTTGTTCAAAATTTTCGTACGGTTCCAAAATGGTTTGTTGGCCCGTACGGTCGTACCATTGACTCGGAAGAATGAAACGAGTTTGACCAGGAATCCCTGATTTTTATCTAAATCGTCTGAGTCATACCACCGATTCCTCTACTGTGAAGTCCTCCCAGAGTCCCAGGTGAAGATGTGGAGCTCATTCCAGCAGTATGGTTGCCCTGAAGATTCTACCTGTACATCCAAATGTGATTAAACAGAATATTAGAGAGATTGAAATGTGATAACTTTAGTTTTTAGGGTTTAGGGGATTGAAGGCGAGAAAGGGGAAAAACAAACCGAGGCATAGCGCCGCGTATCACTCGGCGCATAGGCTGTTAATTTTGTAAAATACGGTAATTATTAGGGGCAGAAATGTCTTTTAGATAGGAGTGAATCACAAGTAGGTTATAAACCCAAAAGGGAAAAACACGGAGAAGAAGAGTTGGTGTTGTTTCTCTCTCTCGTATAACGACCCAACCAGTAGTAATACTTGTGTTGAGAGACTTCTACCAGAGAGAGAGACGAGATTCGGAAAACAAAGACAAAATTTTCTAGGTTTTAGGGTTTAACTCCAAACTAATAGGAAGAGGCAGTCGAAGAGGAAATAGCAGAAGCATCATCAGCAGCCGAGGTTATTAGGGTTTGTTACTTAACAACACACTGTTTATCTTTTTGTATTAGCTTCACTTTTCAATCTCTTTGAGTTATTCCTTATGCCGCCCTATCTCTTGGTTTGTATTATTCTGTCTTAGAAAATCTTAGGAACAAGAATTTCTTTCTAAGTGGTATATTCCTAGATTCGGATACTTGTCTTTGAAAACTTGATTACTTGATTTAGCTTTTATAAAACAATCTGCAGGCACCAATTACAGACTCTGGTTTGTTATGATTTGTTATTTAGTGGTTCTTAGCTGATTGTAGATTTGGGTTTTTAGTCTTAGAGATTCAGTATCAGTTTCATGATTCCCTATACTTTATATTTTCTCTTATAGTAGTATAATACAAGACTGGAAATCTAGGAAACAGAAATCAAGCTGAACTTAATAAATCTGCCTCCTTTCTTGTTATTTTAGTGTTTTATTTACTTAAAGGTCATAACTTTTCTCATTCATCTATTTCCTGTATCCTCTTCCTTGCTTCATCTGATTTGTTTTTTGAGGTCCAGAGATATTTTGGGTTTTTCTTCTCAGGTTATATTGAGAGTCTTAAAAATAGATTGTGTGCTGTGAGATTTAGGTTCCGTTATTGTATAGAGTGGAAATATCCTGCTAGTATGCAGAGAAAACTGTTGCTTAGTTTCCATTATGATTTCATTTTATATTTCACACTCTCTTTTCTATTTAGCTAGGTATATTTTTATGTTAAAATATTAATTGGATGTGTAAGTGATTACTTTTCTTGTAAAACGCAGTTGGTTTGTGGGAAGTTTTTTGTGCTACAAAATTGGATTAAAATTTCTTGTTCTGAGTCTGAGTTTTGCGAAGGCTTTGTGAAGTTGGCGGGGTTTTGTTGGGTTAGTGGACTCTACTCCAAATACTATGGTGACCCAACTGAAGCTTCGTCTTATTTGTTACTCCAATGAACTCATTGATGGACAAGCAGCATATGTTTCATCAAATGCTTTTCCTGTAAAGGCCTTAAATCATGAACCAGCAGGGCATTCATTCCATGCCGCAGCACTTCTACTCTGTGGTTTTGGAAAGGAGGAAAAGGAAGTACAACCTGATGATCAGAATGTGTCCAGTGATAAGAGTGAGTCTTATTTCGCATCTTCTGAGTCATGCGGCGGTAAAGGGAAAAAAAAATCTGGTAGTGGAAAAGATCAGCAGGACCACTATGCTTTGTTGGGTTTGGGGCATCTACGATTTCTAGCTACTGAAGACCAGATAAAAAAGAGTTACAGAGAGACTGCATTGAAGCATCATCCTGACAAACAAGCTTCCCTTCTACTTGGGGAGCTAACTGAAGCTGCAAAGGAAGCAAAGAAAGATGATATAGAAAACCATTTCAAGGCCATCCAAGTAGCTTATGAAGTCTTGATGGATCCAGTGAAGAGAAGGGTTTATGACTCCACAGATGAATTTGATGATGAAGTTCCAGCTGACTGTTCCCCACAGAACTTCTTTAAAGTGTTTGGTCCAGCTTTTATGCGGAATGGCCGGTGGTCAGTTATACAACCAGTTCCATCCTTAGGTGAAGAAAACAGTCCCCTGAAAGAAGTGGACAGTTTCTATGATTTCTGGTATGGCTTTAAGAGCTGGAGAGAGTTCCCGCATTCAGATGAGTATGATCTCGAGGAAGCCGAGACTCGTGATGATAAGAGATGGATGGAGAGACAAAACTCGAAACTTAGAGAGAAAGCAAGGAAGGAAGAACATGCACGTGTGCGATCTCTTGTGGACAATGCCTACAAGAAGGATCCAAGAATTGCGCGGAGAAAGGAAGAAGAAAAAGCAGAGAAACAGAAAAAGAAAGAAGCCAAGTACTTGGCAAAGAAGTTGCAGGAGGAAGAAGCAGCTAGGGCAGTTGAAGAGGAGAGAATCCGGAAAGAGGAAGAAGATAGGCAAGCTGCTCTGGCTGCTTCAAACCAGAAGAAGATAAAAGAGAAAGAAAAGAAGCTCTTGCGCAAAGAGCGTGCACGTTTACGTACTGTTTCAGCGTTAGTGGTTTCTGAACGAGGTTATAAGGTCACTGAAGATGATGTTGAGAGTCTATGCATGTCATTTGATATTGACCAGTTAAGGAGTCTTTGCAGTGAGCTTGAACAAAAATCAGAAGCATGTGGGCTTGCGCGACTTCTTAAAGATGCCCTTGGAAGGAGTAATGAGGAGTGCATTGATATTAAGAAAGTAGAGATGAAGAACCAACAACCAAATGGCTATCACGAGACTGATATTAAGAAAGTAGAGATGAAGAACCAGCTACCAAATGGTGCAAGTGCGCAAGTCAAGGTGGAGAATCCGTTACAAAGCAATGAAAAGAAAGAGAAATCTTGGAGCAAAGAAGAGGTTGAACTCTTAAGAAAAGGAATTCAAAAATTCCCAAAAGGAACTTCTAGAAGATGGGAGGTCATGTCAGAGTATATTGGTACAGGGCGATCTGTTGACGAGATTCTTAAGGCAACAAAGACAGTACTTCTCCAAAAACCTGATTCAGCAAAAGCCTTCGATTCATTCCTCGAGAAGAGAAAGCCGGCTCCATCAATTGCATCCCCACTGACCACCAGGCAAGAATCTGAAGGGATAGTGAGTAGTCCTACTAATGGTTCAGAAGCTAATGGTCACAAAAGTGTTAGTCCTGAAAAGTTCTCAAGTGTTAGTAATGGAGGCCAACAAAGTTCTGAACGTGAAATAGATTCAAATGGGGTCTCTTCAGGCATAAATGAAGAAGCATGGTCTGCTGTTCAAGAAAGGGCTTTGGTTCAGGGTCTGAAAACATTCCCTAAAGAAACGAATCAGCGTTGGGAACGCATCTCAGCGGCAATTCCAGGTAAGACTGTGGTTCAGTGCAAGAAGAAATTTGCATTGATGAAAGAGAGTTTCCGGAACAACAAAAACTAGTTTGATTGGCTTGTTTTGGTTTCGTATAATGGGGTTACTGTGGTATGAGAGTTAGCTGAAGATTTTCTTTAAGGATTACCGTCGGCACTGTCACAATCTTCTTAATACGGTATCATCAAATCTCTTTCGTATTATTCTTTTCGAATTTAGATCTCCCTTCTCATGTCTGATATGGGCCCACTCACTATTCGGGTACCATCTATATATTATTTTTTGCTTGAGGGGATTCCAGTTTCTATCTCCGTACAATTAACTTATCCAATTATTGTTAGACAAAGAGGTATAGCTTTTTCTAAGCTAAAAATATATTGAGGAAATATTAGGCAGCTTTTCGTTCTTGTCTTTCCTGCTTCTGTTTATTAGAAAACAATGCATGTGAATGGTTAACTTGGTGGTATGATCAATGAGCGATTATCTTTGTTCCAATGATTCCTATAGTTGGTGTGGCTGTGTGTATGTGTTTGTGTAGTTAATAATCTCAGTGTTGATTGATTCTTATAGTTCAGTATCATTGTTTTTACTGTTATTATCCAGAACTGAAGAAAAATGGATCATGTCATCTAATTTGTGATATGCCACCTTAGAGTCTTTGACATTCGATAAAAGACATAATGTAAAAACTCATTGACTAATGGGGAAGGTTTAAGATAATGGAGTAGAGCAAGTAGATTGTCTCCTTTCCGGTTTAGGTTTGAACTATCAGAATTAGAGCAAATATAAGCTACATTTGGCTGCTTCAGAATTTATATTTCTCTCTCTTAGGTTGATTTAGAGACCTCAGAAGGAGGTGATTGAAGTTTTTAGTTATGGATTGATGATATTCTTGAATCTGTTAGAAATCGCCTTGCTAAATAGCATTCCTGGAGTCACTTTTGAAGACGAGAGTGTTGATGCAGAGGTGTGTTGCCAATAAGAATACTGACTTTGATATGTTACCCAAAAAACTGCATCTGATGGATTACTGGATATTTGTTTTGCTTTTCTAAATATATTAAGAATTTCATAGTCACATATAGACTCCCTTTGTGGATATATTGGGTAACTCGTCTTTACAGATTATTCAAGAGGGGTAGACGTAATACAAGTGAAGCAGAGTGTCGGAATTCAAAGTATTATTTTGCATCAACCACTATTCCAAGTTGTCGGGTGTTGGGTGTTGTGCGCAAAATTGTGTAAACCAAAGAAATATTGTGTGCCGTCACGGGGTTAAGCATTCCAAATTTGAGAATTGAGAGAACAGGGTGTTGACGGCTAAATGGATTCCGAGATACTCGGAACGATGAGTAGAATGCATTGTGGATTAAGATTAGATTTTCATACCATCCTAGGTCACTCATACATACCCTGGTACCCATACCTATAGTTGTCACTTGTGTGTGTGTTTACTGCAATCAATGCCGGTGAAAAGAAATGCCACAGAAGATTGGACACCATCTTATATGGAGTCAACCACTCGTACATTCCCGCCCCTTAAATTTCCTTTAACCTTGGCATATTTAATTTTTTTTGTTTTTTTTATCCTTCTTCGTAAATTAGATATTCATTAAAAGGGACTAATTTGAAGAGTTAGCTAAAACGGATACAAGAGAAGTAGAGTCTAATATGGAGTAAGCTGGAGTCAGCAGCGAACACCTCCGTCTCTTTGACAGTGGAAGGAAACGGGTTGATGTGTCACAGTTCCAACTCAACCTGGTGAGCTGACTCAGTTGAATAACCATTTTCATGCTTAAAAAAAATATCTAATATGGATTAAGTTGGATAAGCCATCTTTCCTAATATTGGATTTATCTACTTAAAATTTGAGTTTAATAGAAAGAGGGACATCAGTTACTCCTAAGCCAGATTTATAAACAAAAGAAAGATCCAGAAAAATAATTTTTCAACTTTTTATTGTTTTTTCCCGCTTTTTGTAGGGTATTTACATAATTACATCGGATTGTGATAATTTCGAATAATTATTAGGCATGACAATAATCATTATTTTGTTCTAGCCTAAGCTTAATGTTGTCGTTGGCATCAACGAATAGCAGATTCATATTTTAGTTGTTAATAATGACCGGCCGGAGAGAATATAATACTGCCACTAGCTCGTCTTTACAGATTATTCAAGAGGCAAGAGTAGACGTAAATCAAGTTCAGGGAAGTGTCGGAATTCGAAGAAGTATTTCAACCACTACTCCGCACATGTAATATTCGTACTATTTGCATAAACTAATTGAATGTTTAGACCATCTTGACTATAATATTCCAACTATTTGCATATACTAATCGATTGTTTAGACTTGTCTTGACTTACAGTCTATAAGTAAAACCCATTCCCAGTTAGTATTTCATCATCACAACCACAATCGCATATTGATCTTCTTTCAAATCTCATGGCTTCTTCTCCTCCTATCATTCATTGTCTTCTTCTCTGCGTCTTTCTTTCTTTCTGCAATGCGCAAATAGAGTTACCATCTTCTGCTAATCAACCTGCCAGTACTGTCTTTGATCTTGAAAGAGATCCATCAACCCTCCAATATATGATTAATCTCAACCTAGGAACTCCTCAAACAGTTGCAAATCTAGTTCTCGACATGGGCGGAGTAGTAACCTGGCTTCGTTGTAATAAAGGTTCATCGTCATACCAGCTAGTTGACTGCAGGACACCTCAATGTGTTCTAGGGAGCAGACCAATCACTACTACATGTGGTGATAACAATGGTGCATGTAACATGGTCACAGTTAACCCTGTAACTCGGTCTGCCGGTAATAGTGAGCTCATTTCAGATCTTGTAGCTGTTGAAGCTAACCCTGACAGCGACGGGATACCGCCTGTATCTCCTAGCCGGTTTAGATTCGGTTATGCAACTACTAGTAATATCTTCGGCGGACTTGCTAAAGGTTCTAATAGAGTGGCTAGTATTGGGCGTACATCTCTTATTTCTCTAGTTAACCAATTTTCAGTTCAATTAAAATTCTCTCGCATATTTGCTCTGGAACTATTCAATTCCAGTGGTAAGATTTATTTTGGTGGCGGACCATATATTAATTCTGACTTTTCCTCGGAAAGTATTACATATAGAGTTTTAGAATACACCCCACTCTTGATTAACCAGGTAGAGAATACATTCCAGGTATATGGTAAAACAGTACCAGTAAACCAACAGTTGTTATCCATCAACCAGGAAACTGGATTCGAAGGAACAGAAATCAACATTCTAGCTCCTTATACTACTCTGGAGACGTCAATCTTTAAGGGTCATCGAATCCTACATATGATTCCCTTCGTTTTACTATGAGAATACAATATCTCTTGTCATAGTAGTCAGATATCATTCACCGTTACAACTAACGGTCTTCCGGGATACCACCCGTAGGTGGAAACCAATCAAGGCCTGACAACACACACTGTATCAGATGGGTGAGGGATGGCCAGTGGTCTTCCGGGTAGTATCCGGCTACCCTAACATTGAAAACTGGCCATCCTCACCCGTATGATTGTTACAAACACTAACAGAGAGTGTATACACACTTGATTTCCTACCCTCGTAAACTTATTACGAACACTAACTCAACAACTAATTATTTTGTATAATTATTTACCTTTTTATTTCATTTTTTATTAGAATGTTGATTGTTTTTGTTACTCACTCACTCGCTCAAAACCAAGTGTTTGCTTAAGTTTTCAATATTAGTTAAATTGAATTACATTATATTGAACGGATGAAAGAATGAAAATATTGAGTTCTTTATCTCAGTTTCTTATTATCCCTTCACTCCATATTTTGTTTTATTTTGTTGTAAGTTTTCAATACTAGCTCTCATATATGGATCGATTATATTGTATAACGAAGTAAGTTAGTGATGTGGTACACCACAAAGTAACACTAAATTTACAGTGGGCTTAAACTTTATACATTGGGTGGGCAAAATACAAATTAACATGACAAGGTTAAGGAATTAGGGGGCGGGAATGTACGAGTGGTCGACTCCATATGAGATGGTGCCCAATCTTTTGTGGCATTTCTTGTCACCGGCACTCATTGCCGTAAAAATACACACACAAGTGACAACTATAGGTATAGAATGGGTATCAGGGTATGTATGAGTGAACTTGGATGCTATGAAAATATAATCTTAATCCACAATGCATTCTACTCGTTGTCCGAGTATCTCGGAATCCGTCACAGGTGTAACATAGTTTTTGATGAAGTAAAACCCAACCCCAAAACCATTCTTCAAATCATATCCAAAACAATGGTCGTTCCTCATATCCAACCCATCATCATAAACCACACAACTACCATCAACCCATTTCCCTACCCTTTTCCCATTGAAATCCAAGCAAATCCCACATCTCAGCCACAAGGCATCCTCAGTCACCTCTCGTCTGGTATCGGCAATCGCCAAACCCTCATAACCCATCATCAAAACCATCTAACCCATCCTACTCCTGAATCAGTCTCAGCTGTTACTGTTCCTCCTAGGGACAATATCCCTTCTTGCAAGTCTTTATCCCAAAAGCCTATCCAACCTAGTAGAACCATTCACCCCATTATCAATCAGGGCCATATCACAAACACATCAGATTCCCCCCTCCAAAATCAGACGAAACAATGGAAGTATCTTCAGAAGGCCATTAACTCATAAAAGGGCCTTGTTTCAATCTGGGCCTCAACAGACGTTGAGTATGTTATTATAAATTTTGATGGGTCTTACTCTATATCTAACTATGCAGCATGATATGGAGCCGTAGCCCGCACCCCAAAGGACTCTTTCGTAGCAGGATTCTCAGGCGTGGCTAGAGCTGGGTCTAGTCATCAGGCAGAAACTATGGCTCTGCGAGAAACCATTTGCTGGGCAAAAGAGAAAGGCTGACGTCAAATTTTGTTCCGAGGAAATGCTAAGCCTATCATCGACGATGTCAATGGAATCACTTCCTCGAGCCCATGGGCTTGTCACGCATTAATTAAAGACTGCAAAAAATTGTTAAATTTATTTCGGTTATGTAATTTAACTTTTATTGGTAGAGAAGAAAACAAAATAGCAAACTCTATGGTAAATTCTGCCCGTTTAGAGGGGTCAGGAAAAATTTAGAGTGATCCTTCTTCTTTCCTTATCCAATTAAACGTGAATCTTTGTAGCCCTCTTTTCAATTAATGAATTTGTGTTTAGCAAAAAAAAGAGAGACTCATAGTCGGTGCAACAAAGTTTTGGTTTCTAACAAATTAAGTAACCATGCTATGCTGTGATGCGGGGTAAGTTAATAAGATGTGCACGGCTTCTAATTGGCTGGCGAAACAGCAGGACTTAGTAGCACCAATGTATCTTGTCTCAATATATTTTATACATCTAATTCTTTGTACTCTGTTGTACCAAATCCTCACCTTTCCTTCTCCGCGTCTATTAACCAAGCAAACAACGAATCCGTGGGTATTTGAACCCGAGTATCCGGGAAAAAGCAGAATATTTGATGGAAGAACAGGAGTCTTCCGATTCTTTCTAAATATTCCCTGTTATATTCAGATTCTTCCATAACTCGAACCCAACAACCAGCACATATCTTCTCCACTAGTTTCTCGGTCACGAAACTTACTCCAAATACTCGAGTTCCTTGTTATATTCAAACTCTCTTTCGAACCATCAGCACAGGCTCGAGCTCCCTGTTCATCACCGATCATAACTATCTCGAACTGCCATGCACAACTCTATATCTCGATTCAAGTTAATCACCAACCATTCATCTCTGCCAGCCTCTTCCAACAACTGCACTCCACTCGAACACTGCTAATAGTCACCATCCTGTCCTTCCTATCATGAATCAAACTCTGCTCGTATATCAAATACCACCAGTCACCATTAATGGTAGCAATCATCTCACTATATCATCAACATTTGACCACCATTACTGCCAATATTGGGAGCATCTCAGACCCATTTATCTCCTCACTGTTTCTTGAGTTCAAATAAACACCATTGACTGCTTTTAATCTTTCTCGAACTCGAAACACCATTGCCATCATACTCTTCAGAAACCCATCAACACTGTCTCTATTAACCCTCGAGCTCATCACAACTACCATCAAACTCCCTTCGGCCACTAATGGTAGCATGCGCCATTCTTGTTTTTTTTTCCTTCTCAAAACTTAATCTCGACTACGACCCATCTCTTCTACTAACTCCAACAGCTCTGCTAATGCCCATTCAATCCCAAATTCACTCAAACTGGAACACCCACATCTGCCATGATCATCATGATCATTCACAACAAACTAATCACATCCACCATTATCAAACTCAGCCGCCAATAGCTTTAACTCGAAATCCACCTCCATTAACTGTCGAGTTGATCATCAGCTGCCATCTAGTTCCTCTATCAACCGAGCTCCACCATCACCGATCGTCAAGCTCCATGATTTCCATTAACTGGAACTGTATTTCATCCCATACCAATGTCTTCTAACACCTTCATTCTTCATTGATTCATTCAAGATCACCAACTCTGTGATATCAACGTAACGACCATTACCCCTAAGTTGACATGTATTGTTTGTGTTCGAAAGAAGGAAGAAGAGGGTAGCCCCGATCAAACATACTAGCGTTGTTATAAGATTTAAATATTAGGCAACCCCTTAGCCTAAGCACAGGCGCCTTTAGTATTTATCTTTAAACATGTATGTCCTTAGTGTCAATAGTAGTTGACCTGAAATGACTATTTTACCCTTAGTTTTTGTTTTGCTTATAACTTCTTCATACGAAGTCAGAATGACCTCGTTCTTTCACCGTTGGCTTTGTAATTCAATTTTCTACAAAAAGAATAGACTGAGTTCCACTGTGTCTTTAGCAATTCTTCCTTGTAGAGCTCAATTTCACTTCTTTCAAAGATTTAACCTAATAAAACACATAAACTGCAAAAGTAATAATAATACACAGTAATTCACACAAAATCTAGCAAATAAGTATAAGGAAATGATACTTAAAATATGTAAATTATGGACTTATCATCAAGCCACTTTACATCTCTATTTCCCCATGTGAACCAAACAATATGATCATTGCATTCCAGAATCTTAGTCTCCTGAAGGACAAAAATGCTAGGCTTTTAATCTCTTGTTTTCTTTTTAATGATGTCTCTTCAATTTAAAACGTTAAGACCTCTGACATTCCAACAAACTATTTTGAAATCCATTAAAAACGACAACAACCCAAAAACAAGAATAGAAATTAGGGCTTCTCATTTCTTTCCTTTCAAAATCCAAAATATGGTTTTTAATGGTTTCCATCATTAAATAATTAGTTTATTCAGAATTTTCATTGAAAAATATGCCTAATTTTGGACCAAAAATAATCATTTGTGCAAAAATTGATTCAAATTGAAGATGTAAAACAGGATCAACTTTATGCTTCAACAAACTCCATTTAGCATTAGGAATAAGGGAATTTTTACTTAAGTCACTGCCACCTCAGTAGTATCCAGTTTTTGCAAATAGAGAACAAAAACAACTTGTTGGAAAAAAATATCAATATCCTCTTCTGAAGAAAGATTAATTGAATTTGAATTTGAATATGGGACCGTTGGAGGTGGAGAACCCAAATCATTAGAAGAAGTTGAAGTTAGATTTCGAATCGCGCCCAAAGTCCAATTTGAGTTGGAATCGCTTTCTACCCCGAATGAGAAGATGAGACATTCTGTTCAGAATACCTAACCATTTTCTTGTTGGGTTTGGCTCCAAAATTCAAATTTGATTAATTCGGTGATGGGATCTTAAATTTTATTTTATCTTGTTGCGTGAATTTCTAATTTTTTAATTTCTTACGAGAATTACTCAAAATTGAATTTGATTGAGAAATACTCGGCCACCTTACTTGGAAAGTTGACTCATTCGCAGAATCAGTTGACTTAGATCCAAAACAGAATTGACTGTCGAAACCCTAATACGCCTGTAAGATTGATCATAAACTCCACCGATCCACCCTAGTTAAGTCCATGTTGAACATCAGTTTGGACGGCTCACGTTGATTCAATTTGGACGGCTCATGTTCATCTTATTTCATCTTCTTCCCCGAATTAGTAGAAAGCCATTCCCGTGTAGAATGTATCCATAAAGTATATCAAATTTATATATGGAAAATGGTTCTATTGCCCAAAATTCCCTAAAATATGGTTCTAGTGGACTTGTAAAAATTAGGGATGGGTGAAATGGACACAAAAAAACAAGTCAATTATGTCCCTTATTTTTTTATTTATTTCTTTTATATCCTTTCTCTCTCCAATTTAAAAAAAAAATCATAAAAACATTCATAACTTTCAAAATATATATCCGATTTTAATAAAACTTATATTTTTTGAAAGGATTTTAAATTATCTTCAAATCAAGATCCATTGTTGATAGTAAATTCAAAAGTTTTTTTTTAAAAAAAAAATTAGGATGAAACTGGTTGCATCCTGAATTAAAATAAAATTGAAAAAGTTATTCAAAAAATAGCTTGGATAAAACTGGATGCATCCAGATTTAAACTAAGAAATTAAAAATATTCGAATAATAGCTAGGATGAAACTGGTTGCATTCTGGTTTAAAATAAAATTGAAAAAGTATTCGAAAATAGCAATGATGAATCTGGTTGTATCCTAACTTGAATTTTTTTTCATCCATGTTTATACTAGTATGAAACTAGTATCATCATGCTCAAAACACTCTCAAAAAATTGATACATTTCTCAAAAGTGCTTGAGAAGAAGAAAATAAGCTAAAAATAATAAAACAGGAAATCTGCAACGTTTTTCTGGTCACTGAAGTCACAAAAAATTGTGTAAGAATACTAGTGGACTCGAAGAGACCCGAATTCCCGCGGGTATCATATAATTACTTAACTTAGGTACCATAGGCAGAGGCCCGACAAAACCCTTGTATGGCTTCTTCAATTTCTCGATAAAACGAAATATGGCCAACGGTGGTTCGAATGTATATACAAAGAGTTTCCTTTTTTACACTTCTGACTATTAAATAGTGTCCATAAATCTCATGATGAAGCTGAAGATAAACATTGCAAAGCTGAAAATAAACGTTGCTGATTGGTTGAAGAAACCGTTATAGCTGAAGATAAATGTTGCAAAGCTGAAGATAAACGTTGTTGATTTGTTGAAGAAACAGTTGCAGCTGAAGATAAACGTTGCAAATCTAAAGATAAATGTTGCTGATGGGTTGAAAAAACCGTTGCCTTTTCTCTGTTCTTCCCGTCTTCTTCAGCAGCAGCAAAACAAAATTTTCTGAATTGATTTTTTTCGCCCTTTTTAGCTTCCTGAGATCGACCCAACCATCCTAACATATTGTTTTCCTAATTATTACATCTCTGCTTTATTTCTAATGATTGATTTTGTTTGAGTTTATTATTTGCATTCCAATTATAATTATGCAATAAGAGAGGTTTACAGAACGGATCACTATTGCTGATCAGCATATATTAGTACATATCATTCGTAACAAGTGGTTTTATCCACTAAAATGCTATCTTGTCAATTTTGATTAAAAGTATAGTTTTCGTCGTAGCCGAAAGGTTCTTGGAATTTTTGTTATAGGGTGAGGTCTGATTCAAGTATGGCAGCATCTGGATCTAAAGAATATAAAGAGTGATGGATTGAACGATATGTGTTGATTCTTTTTGCTGCTGTGTTCTTGGCTTCGCTATTAAACGAAGTGGTTAACCGTAACAATGACGTAAGGATCATAGATTCAACATGTATGGGTATTTTGGTCTACTTTATAATAATTAATTATTAAAAGATAAATTTTTGGATGAAATATCTAATCTAGTATATTAGAGAAGTATCTAAAAAGTTCATGGGTATTAAAAAAATATCTTACTTTGCTTGTGTTCTAGACCCAAAAAAACCCAATCCTTAGGTTATTAAACCAATAGTCTCATTTTATATATTATAGCAGTGGTTCTCCATACCAGAATCCAAATTGAATCCATATTAAAACCCATAATGAAATCATAATTGAACCTCAATAAAGCTTTCAGTCCATCAAAAACCCAACATTAATTAATTAAAAAAATCTCAAATTACTTAATCATTTGAATAATGAAACTGAACAAAAAGAATTTCTAACTTCAAACCCTAGATATATCTATCTTCTTCGTGTTATTTATCTCTTTCAATTCTTTCGATCCCTATCTATATATTTGGTATGCCACAAATCGGAAACAAAAGATTGACATTTGTTTCCAACCTAGCTAACAATAAATTATTGAAGTTCAATGATTTGGTCCAACATCAGATTGATTTATACACTTTGTCAAACAGTTCGCTTATCCTTAAATTAACATGAAAATATATTAATAGAAAAAAAGGCTTCTTAGAGCGTTCACAATGGGACGAGCAAAACACGGACTAAAGATCAAAACTAGTCGATAGTCCGGAAATGTGAGGCACAGCGGGACGAGTAAATTTGGGGTTTAGTCCAGAAAATCCACTGTAGCAGACTAAATCTGGTCTTTTTTCTGGACTGAACTTGGTTTAGTCGAGCGGCTTCGTAGTGAACCGCCTGGCATCAAGCGGCTGTGTAGGGAACCGCCTGGCATCAAGCGTCATTCTAGCATAACGCTCAAAAACATGGGCGGTAACCTAAAACTACGCCTGATCAAACACTAACGTATGACTACGCCTGATGGAGCGAGCGTCTAGGATCACGCCTACCATCAGGCGGACTCCAAATCTCCTCACCATCCAAACGGTGCCCTAAAGCTACGCCCACCAACAGACGGCCCCCTAGAAATCCGCTTACAATTAAATCTTATGAAGCGGGACTCCAAATCCCCGCTTGCAATGCACTGTAGTACTACACTACACACAAATGTAGTCAATTTGTGATAATTACTGACAAAGAAGTTAAATGGTGGACCTACCACCTCTAAGTAAAATGCCATCATTAGTGATGGATTCAAGCGACTAATCTTGTACTATAAGAAATTCATGTTAATTGATAGATTTGATTAGTGCTGAGAAATAAAACTCTGAACCTTATCGGTTGGGTCTTGCAAGTTTACAGTACTTAAACCAAATTTATGGAACAAGGCAGCTCAAAAAACTATTCTACAAAGCACTTAACCAAATTACCCCAAGACATACTAAGTAATGGAGCGGCATTGTAGGAGTCCGTTTGGGTTTTGTAGGCGGGACTCTAGGGCACCGCCCGTGTTGATGTTTGCACACGCTACTCTCGCACAAGACATACTCTATCAGGCGTGATGATGGCACACCGCCCCATCAGGCGTTTGTCTAGTGCTTCGCCCGTTTCTTGGGCGTGGTCCTAGGAGACCGTCCACCATCAGGCGGTATCTTTCGTTTCCACCCCACATCAAGCGTTCTTCTAGGAGTCCGCCTCGCGCAAGCGTTACGCTAGGATCACGCCCGTCTCAACCGTCTCAACAAGCGATACGCTAGGACACTGCCCAGCACCAGGCGTTATATTAGAGCACCGCCCGACCATTTGCCGTTGTTCTTGGGCTGGACCAAAGACTAAAATTTTTAGTCTTTAGTCTTTGGGTATCCTCGTCCCACTGTAGATGCCCTTAGAGACAGAGAGAGGAGAAGCAGAAGACGACGACCTGTCTTGTTCTTCATTTAGCTTATTGTTTCATCTTAATTTTCTAGACGAACAATTACAAATCATCTTAATTTTCTAGAAACTTCTATTAACTATGAGGATCGGAATATAATTCCACCACCAATTAACATCTCATTAATGATAAATTGCCTAAATCAACGCGATTATGACCAGAACAGCGGGCCCAAATAGAAAAAGTAACGCATGGGGCATTTTAGAAAGTTAAAAAAAAACGGAGTCATTATATTGTTTCGGTTCTTAATTTAGAGGTATTTTAAGGTAATTCCCAAAAGACTAGCAGGGGATCATATTTAGTTGTGATGATCCCATTTATATGAGGGAGAATTTAAATTCGGTTTTAAATGAGTTTTTTTCTTTTTAGTATTTGTAAATTATTTTTGAAAATAAAATCTTTCTTAGATAGTCCCAGAAAAGCATATGAATGAAGTTTAAGAGCATCCACAATCACACGATTATACCCATCGATCAAAGATCAAAAAATTTGATCTTTGATCTGGGTCAAAAACAGCGGTGAATGATCAGGCGAGGTCGTAGAGTACCGTTTGTGGGTAAGCGAAGCACCACGATATCGCTTGGAAAGACGGACGAGATACTAACACTTCGCCTGGTACAAGCGGGATTGTGGCTTACCGCCTGCGAAACAAACATACAGGCGAAATCTCAACACCTCACCCATTCCCCAAGCGATATCTAAGTATCACGCTTGTACAAGCGAAGTTCCAGAATCGCGCCTGTGAATTGTGCGAAGTAATCGTGTGAAAAATAATCCGGGCGAGATGTTGTAGTACCGCTTAAACAGAAGCGAGAGACTAGAGTTTCGCCTACTAAGCGTGCGAAGGATGTGTGTGGGGAAATAGACGGGCGAGATGCTGGACCCCCGCTGTGATGTAGGCGAGATTCCAAGCTCTCGCCTGTCTATTTCACTGTTTTAAAACCCTAAAAACTCTTATTTTTTGTTTCATCTTCACCTCGCCCTCCTGTTACCTAGCCGAAACCCTCCCACACCCCCATTTTTCCAACACATCGATCCTTTGACGAGAACCCAAAGCTTCGTTTTTCATTTTCATACTTCGCTCAAACATATTCCAAGCGAAAGCAAGGTATATCTTCTACAAACCAAAATTGAATTTACTTGTTTTAATTTGATATGCAATTTAGATGATTTTGTGGTTAAATTAGTTGTATATGTTGTTTAATTACCATATTATAAACCCATTATTGAATTATGAATTTGTGTTCTAATTATAAAATTGGGAATTTATTTAGGGTTTTTGTGCATGTTATCAATTAGGTTTCAAAATTTGTTCTCTTTGTTAAATTGAACATACAATACGAAATTGTTGTAGCTTAATTTTAGTGGGTTTGTGTTTAATTTTTGATTGAATATAGTATGTTGTGTAGAAATCAAAGGTATTAATTTTGATTTATTTTTAAAAATAATGTGTATGGATATATTTGAAATTGTGTATTTTGTCATAGGGTTTATGATAAATATTATAAATTGGGTATACTCTTATTGATGATTATTTGTTGTTGCCTGTATATAATTTATTAATTGGTTGTTTAAATTTAATTGGGTTGTGGTTAAATTGTCGATATGTATCGAATTGCTATTTTATGTAGATTCTGAAGATGAATTTCGATGATATGTATCGAATAGTTAGAGTGCCAGCACATCCACATGGGTTGAGTCAGCTCATCAGGATAGAACCTGAAGATGGTGGAGTAGTTGATCCAACAAGGGGGGTTGATTTGGGGGAAAGGGTAGTTCAACCATCAGTGGTTGACAATCGAATGTCAGCTATAAAGGATAGAACCGATTTGTTGGTTAGGAGACTGACTCACTCGATTGAGTCTAGGGAGGTGATGAGCATGGAAGAACAACAAAGAGTTCGAATAGTGCTACAAGAGATAACAACCCTTTGTTCTGGTGAAAATTAAGATCGCTAGAACAAACTGAATTTGCTAGTTATGGTGTTGAACTTTATGGTGTGTCCCTTTATCTTTCAAAGTGTTGAACTTTATGGTGTTGAAACTTTTTAGTTCTTTTAATTTATTTATGAATTTTAACTTCTACGGATACCAAATGTAGTTGGCAAGTTATTTATCAATTCATCTCAATGCCTTGTCAAGTAAAATAAAATATCTCTGACAAATTTAGTAGAAAATCTTTGAATTATTAACTAGTCGTTGTATTGTCAATTCAGTGTATAGTCATTTCATCGCAATGGCTTGTCAAGGGAAAGCAAAGTATCTCTGACAAAGTTAAAATTCAATCTTTGAATTATTATGTAGTCAGTCTATTATCATTTCATCGCAATGCCTTGTCAAGGAAAAGCAAAATATATCTGACAAAGTTAAATATTATTAATATTATTTAGTTAGTCTATTGTGATTTCATCTCATGTTATAAATTGCTAGACATCTCATGTTTAATTTTAGTGGGTTTATGTTTAATTTTTGGTTGAATGTAGTATGTTGTGTAGAAATTAAAGGAATTAATTTTGATTTAATTTAAAAACAAATGTGTATGGTAGTATTTGCAATTGGGTAATTTGAATGAGATTGGTTATAATTGGTGAGATTTTTGTATTTTTCGAATGTTTGATGTATAATTCTTGGTACAAATGTGTATGGAAATAGACAATTACATACAAGTTTAGTTGGTGTTAAATTAATTTTAATTGTTTATGCATTGTGGTGATTTACTGAATATATTGACAATGTTCTATTATTTGTTTGGGAAGATGTCTAGCAATGTTGTTTCGAGATGGGTTGGTAGAAAGAAGAAAAGCAAAAAAGCTAAAATCGCAGAGGATTCTGAACCTGAATCCATGGTCCCCGAGTCGGTAGATGTTCCGGGGTTGGAACACTATAACGTTGTCGAAGATACGGAGGAACACGTTTCGACAAATATTACATATTCCTCCGACGCCAACTTCAGGTTTGACCATCGTGGCTCTCTCAAATCAGTTATACAGATGTACAAGAAAATCACTAAGGAGTGTAATAGGGTCCAATATATAATAGAAAGGGGAGGTTGGGGCAGATTACTATCCCTACCTTTAGTAGATTCATCCCACGCTCTTATTGATTATATTGTCGAGCGGTTTTGGGATACTACAAACACATTTCACTTTTGTTTTGGAGAGCTTGGTTTCACTCCCCTCGATTGGGTTATGTTGACCGGGCTTAGTATCGGTGTCAGGAGATCTGTTCCTTATGAGCCAGCTAAGTACAAATTTGAGTATGTTCGTGACAATATCTTTCCTGAACTGAAAGATAATGCGGTATGCAAAAGAGAAGGTTTTCCCCAACAGTGGGTTTCGGATGCCATCACTCTCAAGTTTTTGACCACCTATTTTGATAAAGATACATTGCACGCGGCGAACGATGATAGTGTTCTTGCTGATAGAGTAGCGAGGGCGTTCTATATGTATGTTCTGGGGAATTTCTTTTTCCCAAATGCAAAAACCTACATTGATGCAGGATGGTTGGCTGCCTTTGATAATCTAAATGAAGTTGATCAGTACGACTGGGGTGGTCCTGCATTTTCAAAATTGTATTCGGGTCTTGCCACGGCTTCTAGGGGACAAAAATCAGTATCCGGGCCGTTCCAAATTTTGGAGGTAATTTATTTAACGTTATTCAAAATTCATTTTCTTAAAATTTAATTGTTATGTTGTTAAATCATTTTGAAAAAAAATTTGTTGTAGTTTTGGGGATACGAATATCTGGGGATATGTCGTCCAAATATCCCTTCGGCTGAAAGTGACATGAATGGCCTAGATGTCGTAGGTGGGTCGCCTCCCGGAAGAAGGGTGTTGACATAGTGAAGACAAGGACTAAACTGAACCAGTTATCCGTAGACGCCCTGACGTGGCAACCATGGCTTACTGCAGTTAACTACATACCAGAAGATATTGGCCGCAAAGCAATAGAACTTTCTGGAAAAAGAATAACATTCACCTGGCTGGGCACTGTATGTTTCCTAGTCCTTTTCTCATACTCCTTTTTTTTCCAACTCGTACTGTTGTGAATGGGTAGGTATTTATTTATTATCATTTTCTTGGATAAAGCACAATATGTATCTCGGAGATCGTTGTTGGAGGCAGAACAACCTAACTTGGGGTATTCCTGCAAACCCCCCTGCTTGCATTTCCAACTTCGTCGACGACGAGATTGAGGACATGACAGCAATTTCTCACGTCAATGCTAGTGAATACGTACGTGTCGTGGAGTACGATGTTTATTATGAATATTGGAGACATGTTACCAACCTCTACAAATATGTCGCGCAAGTTGATTGGGAGGTTGAAACGTATGGCTATGCAGGTGACCGTATCAAACACAACATCCCACGGCCTCGTGACAATGTGCCCATTCCTCCCCCCCAACAACTACCATATGTAAGTTTTTAACAAAGTTTTGAAAAATTGAATACAAATTACACATTTATGCTTCTGTGGTTATTCTAAATTATTTTCATCCAAGGTGGCGGCTTATGATTTATTGCAAGAGTTTGCAGATTTTACGCAAGAGTTGCGTGATTTTACCTTAGCTGAAACTAAGGATCGGATGGACTACTTGATTCGCAAAGAAGTTGAGTTCAACAATTTTCGGAGTCAGAAAACCCCTCAAATTAGCCTCCTACAAGATCAAAATACGTTGTTGACCAGACAGCTTACCCAATTTCGTGCAGAACAACCTCTTGGATTTGCCTCATATGCTATGACCACACCTCCGGGATCTTCATCAACAGTTCGACCAACGCAGAACGTCAGACCATCTTTCCCGCCATTTATTCCACCAAGATCAAACTCCGGTTAAACAAAAAATTAAAATTTCGAATGACGGTTAAAAGAACGTGTTCGGTTATTTTTATTGTTGATTTACGGTTATATGAAATGTTATTTTTTAGTACGCCGTTTATGTAGTATGATAATTTTACAGCTCATTACGAAATTTAAATGACCGTTTTATTACCGTTATGTTACCCTTATGTTACCGTTATGTTACCGTTTTATTACCGTTTTTTTGTCCTTGCATAACGGCTATTTTTTTTTCTTATACTACTATAAATAACATTCAATAGCTACACAACTCATTTCATTATTCCCACATTTTATTTTTCAATGTCGGGTTACGAAAATTTTACCCTTAATGCAACCAATTTTACTTTAGATGAAGATTTATCCATATGTCGAAACATAGTATTACATTATCCAGCAAGGGGTCAGGAACGTGATATCAATGGTTGTATGACCATGGAATGGTTGGAACACACACATGCAAACTTTTACAATGAAACCGGTAATCCCAACAACAGGAACAGAGCAGGCCTTTTTTGTCGATATGTGAAAATTACTAAGGAAGTATTAGAATTTTCTTCTTTAACTGCTCGGGTCAATGAATTTCGTCTTAGGAATGAAACTGATGATGAAGTTATTGCTTGATCACTACAGGAATGGACAAGATGGAAACGAAGTGATTTCCGGTACAAACCTCATTTTGAGATGTTAAGGGTAATTGATGAATTCAACCCTTTTGTGTTGATCTTTCTACCTAGTAGGGCAGATCTTCGTGAACGTCGTCCGACAAGCCAATCCTTACGGTTTCACTAATAGGTTTATTTCTTACTTTTATCTGTATCGGTAGTTTATTTTTCTTTCCCTTTCATGTATGTCTTTTTTGATTTAATAAAAGTATTGTAGTACCTTAAGTTATTGTTCATTTAACGACGATTCAGGGGATATTATGAGGTCATTAGCATTAAAAAAATTGAAACTCTAAAAATAAAGAACCGTTGAACTTTAACTTCAATTGATAATTTTAGGAGTTAATTGCGATTACATTTTGGATTTCATGAACTCATAGCTTGCTACAAATATGAATTCTTCCCCCATTTCCTGAAAGTAGTGCATTTTAGCAATTTCCTCCTACACAAGGGAAGAAACAGTTAAATAATTTGTTATTTGTAATTGTTGTTAATGATAGAGGAGACAACTTTTGTAATGGTATGGATACTTACAAATTGTTGGATCGATAATCCTAAATGAGTGTCGTTAAAGATCCGTTGTTGTATAGATACATAATCAGCTATTCTCTTTCGAATAACTTGGTATCTATCATAAATCTGTACAACAGATCTTTGGGTTGAATTTCCATATTCCTCACCAAAATTTCTGTGGATCCTCCCCCATACAGTTTCTGGATCAACAATCCGACTATAACATCTTCACGTAAGGTTTCGTAATACCAGGATTTTGTTATAGCCAAGTCTTCGGCTGAATGAAATATTGACATGGGTGTACGTAAGTTATGAAGTAAACAAAGAAGGTATTGGGATTAAATAGAGAACAATAATATATTTAATAACATTGCCTTGTCAAGTTATATAAAATATCTCTGACAAATCTGAAAATAAATCTTTGCATTGAAATGTGGTCGGTGTATTGTCAATTCATGTCATTGCCTTGTCAAGATACATAAAATATCTAAGATAAATAATATTTGTGTTCAAAATTCTCTTTTTTTTATTATAAATAACCACACTTGCTTCTCCATCAATACAAACCGAGTTTTATCATCATCTCTTGCTCCTTACAAATTCCAACACATAACAAAATGGCAAACTATGTAAATCATATAGACAAGTATGGTTCCTCTTCTAGTTTTCCTCACTATGTTTCTTATCTTCTTCTTCTGGTTCATTAAACGATGATGATAACACAAGTTACTACTCATCAGATGAAAGTTCACTTGAAGCGAACAGTAATAACCTAGCAGTTACTGCTGGTTTAATGTTGTCAACTATGAACCCTCCACATACACGTACAAAAATACCAAGACAACGTGATGTAGGTGCTAAAGGTCTATGGAGAGACTATTTCTGCAGCAACCCGACATTTTCGCCCAATGTATTCCGAAGAAGATTCAGAATGCGTCGACAATTATTCAACCGTATTTTGGGTGATGTTGTGGCGGTAAATAGTTATTTTGTGCAAAAAAGAGATGCTTGTGGTGTTCTAGGATTAACCCCGCACCAAAAAATTACTGCAGCTATTCGTATGTTAGCTTACGGATGTGCGGCCGATGCAATCGATGAGTATTTACGTATTGGGGAAACTACGGTTTTGGAAGCAACTCGTAGATTTTGCAGGGTGATAGTCCAATTGTACAAGGATGAATATTTGCGGACACCAACTCAGCGTGATGTTGAACTCCTTCTTGATGAAAACCAAAAAAGGGGATTTCCAGGGATGCTTGGTAGTGTTGATTGCATGCATTGGAAATGGGACAAATGCCCTTCGGCGGAATCCGGTGCTTATACCGCCTACAAGGGTAGCGAAAGTATTATCCTTGAGGCAGTTGTGTCGTATGATCTTTGGTTTTGGCACGCATTTTTTGGTATGCCGGGTTCAAACAATGATATCAATGTGATGAACCGTTTGTATATCTTCAAAAATCTTATCAACGGTAAAGCACCGGCAGTAAACTTTTCAGTCAATGGAAATCAATACAATATGGGGTATTATCTTGGGGATGGAATATACCCAGAGACAACAACTATTGTAACTACCATTAAACATCCAGACTCCCAAAAGAAACAGAAATTTTCGGCGATGCAGGAAGGTTATCGAAAAGATGTATAACGGGGGTTCGGGGTACTACAAAATCAATTTGCAATCATCAAACAACCCGCACGAATGTGGAATCCGGACGTGTTAGCGTATATAATGAAAACTGTCATTATTCTACATAATATGATAGTGGAGGATGAACATATTCCCGGTGATTGGCCGCATGACTATGAGCAACGCAGCCACGGTGCTCCAGTTGTTATTTCAAGGGACAACACTGCTCAACTTTCTAGAATGGCGATGGACCAACGCAGACGTGCAGTATTCGATAAACAAACTGGGGTTCGTTTGAGAAATGACCTTATCGAACATATATGGTCATCTGTTGGGGAAGAGTGAACTTTTATATGGGCTTTGGGGGTAAATGTGTTGTTAGTGGACCCGTGGTTAAAGCGAGAGTTATCTTATCTTTACTTATTAGTCGCGTTATATCTTAATTGTTCTTCGAGTACAGCTAGTATTAGAAGTAATTTTAAAAAATAATTCTAAATTAAATTTTTAATTTAAATTAGGAGTCGTTAAAAACATAAAAATCTATTGGTTAAAAAATATACTGAAAATTCTAAATAAATTGATCAAAATTAAAACTCAATATGACAATGGTAAATAATAATCCGGACGTTATGATTGGTTTAATCTTTTCCTCAAAATTTCTCCCTTCCTCAGTTCGATGTACTGTCTTGATACATCATCCATTTGGGAGATATCCATCGTCATTATACGGAATTCCTCTTCTGCTTCTTGCCTAGCTTGTATTGCCGCAAACTTTGCATTTGAATCAGCTAATTTAGCTTCAAACTTTGCTTTATCATTAGCTAATTTTGCTGCAAACTCAGCTTCTCTTTGTGCCATCTTCATATCTCTTTGTTCGGTACATTTGGCGTTGAAGCTTTGTTGCTCTCTATAAATATTTTGTATCATTTCCTGTTGTTTAGCAAATTTTGCTTTCCCTTTTGTCTTCTATCGTTTCGCCTCTTTTTTCCCCATTGGACGGATTAATGTGTTGGGGATATCTCCAAGGTCTTCATAGGCGCTGGGACCATTGATGTAATTTTAGAAGTGGTAAATAAAGAGGTTCGATTCTCGAACTTGTGAAGGTAATGATTTTAGAAAATATTAAACTTAATCTAAACTAATAAAAATCAGGAAAATAAACTAGAGAATATTTTTAGAAAATATGGAGAAAACTAGGAATCAGGGTTCAGTTATTTCTAACAATCTATGTGATTAATCATGTAATTCTTTTTAACAATTTAATTCAAGTTTGCCAAAAATATGTTTCCTAAAAGAATAATTGTAAATCCTAAGCATGGGACATCAAGAGTAATTAACTAAGCATGACCCATCAAAAGAGAACACAACTATTTAATAAAAACCATTTTTTTCTAATTTAAATCCATGCAGATAATAATAAAAGAATTATAAATAATTAATTAAAAATAGACTTACCACATAAAATTGAGAGAAAAACCTCCTCCATCATCCCAGTAAATAAACTTAGCCCATGGAGAAGAAAACTTGCTCAAAAGATCTTTTCATTGCTCAAAATATCAATTACAAGGTTGAATAATAGTGCAACAGCTGAACAGACGCGTTTATAAGTGTTACAGAACAAGGTTCAGCCGTTGCAAAAGGCTAAGGCAATTGAAAAGGGAAAGGAAACTCAAAACTATAGGCAACAGAACAGCAACACTTAAAAGTGTTGCTGTGTCTTCTTCTTCGGCAGCGATGGGATGAAGAACACGGTCACCGGCGGTGACCGGTGCAGCAGCAGCTGGCCGGATCGTGAGTATTCCGGCCACAATTCCGGCGACTCCGAAACTTCAATTCTAAGCTATTCTCCCCGTTCTTCTTGGCTTCTCTTGGTATATATAGGCTCTACAAACCCTAGGGAGAGTTCTAAACATAATAGAACTCTTTAAAACCTCTCCAAATCTTCACAAATCCGAATCAAAATATAACTCCCTTTTTCCGGCGAAACTCGGATTTGGGGCTATTTTTCCGGCGTAAACCTCTAATTCTTCACGTGTTTAATCTTGTATTGGTCCCATCTATCTTGTATATCAATTTGAGACGAAAATATGTAAGTTTAACCATGAATCAAATTTGCCAAAGTATGCAGACGATTTTCCGTCCCGACCCGTGCTGAGTTGACTCGGTCAACTCGGGTTGACCGATTTGACTCGGTTTTGACCCGAGTTGACTCGAAGGTACCCCTTATCAACTTCTAGGGTGCCAAATAACACTTGTCCTTGGGTGCCTTTATCACTTTTTGAGCCAATTTTTCCACAAATCTTTATTCTTCAAATGTACCTACAAAAGCATAAAAACACGTAATATTTGCAAAATCGAATACTAACTTAATAGAAACTAAGGTGCAATCTAGACACTAAAATGTGTCTATCAACCATCAAGGCTTAAGTCTGCTGTGTCCTGTACGTCCTGAGATTCGTTGTCGTAATCAGACTCTCCTTGTGATGAATCAAAAACAGATGTCGACCTTCTAGAATATTTAATATTATCTAACATAACTATGTAGCAATCTTCATGTTTAAAACTTCGACCAGTTGCTTCCTTGAAAAGCCTACGTACTTCTGCGAACTGGTGTTTCAATTCAATGTTGTTAAAGGATATACAATCATATAGATTAATGTAATAAGCATAATTAAACGAGTTGTTACCTTATTTTCGGGGCCCCATCCAGTATGATGTTCCCTTTCGACTTCTGCCTCCTTTGCAGACATAAGCGCCACATCCTTACTTATAATTTGAAATCGTTTCTGAAGGGAGGTCCAACTACGTTCTGGCATAAAAGGTATAGCTTCTTTCATCCGACATAGTATACGTGATCATAATTTATCTTCACATTGATCAGTACCAATGCTACAATCTTGAGAAATAGACAAATGAATCGTACACATCGTAACATCTTCAAAAGACGAAAAATTTGGACCTCGTGGTTTTGATGGCGCCATTTTACTAATTGATTTCAAAACTTATGAAATAAGAACCAACTTTAGAATTTTCAACTACACAATGTATGAGTTTAGTAAAATGCCATTGGCTTAGTATCCCATATATATAGGGTAAGTATATATCCGTTAAACTGCCAACGGTAACATATCCACGGAAACAAACATATTAACGGTCACACCTGAGCGAGGCCTTGGGGTCTCGCCCAACTCCAAGCGAAGCCTTGGAGTCTCGCCCAACTCCAAGCGAAGCTTTGGAGCCTCGCCCAGGTCCAAGCGGTTCCTTGTAGTGCCGCCCAACTTCAAGCGACTCGGTAGCATCTCGCCCGTGTTCGGAAATTTTAGGCGAAGTCTCTGCTATTCGCTTATGAGTAGGCGAGCTTCTGGTTACTCGTCTGGTGGAGCGAAAGTTTAGCATAACGCTTGAGCTGGCGAAATGTCAACTCTTCGCTCGTGTTTTTAAGCGAGATGCTTGCCCTTCGTCTGTTCACAAGCGAGAGGTTACAATTTCGCTCGACTATAATTTTTAGTCGACGATCAGCGACTTCTTTTAATCCTGAAAAGTGATTTTCAACGATTATAACCCAAATATAATCGCACGAGTGTGGCTATTTTTCACCGATCATCGATCAAATGTAATCTTTGATCGTCAATTTGATCGATGATTGGAGATGCTCTAAAAAGACTAAACATAGTCCCATAAAAGCATATGATCGAAGTTTAGATACTTACGGAAAGACTAAACACAAAAATATTTTTTTATTAATTAATCAAAAGGATTTACGTAATTCCTAGTGATGTACTATGTGCGTCAGTTTCAGATTGTAGTAGCATATATTAAAAGTAACTCACCTAATCCGCACTCATTCTCTCTTTGTGTGCAAGCCAAGAATGTCTGCTCCAAGGGCTTCGCGATTGTTGATAACCACTCTAGAATAGACGGCCAATTTTAATGCATTACTCGAATCAAGTCAACAAAGTGGAGCACCACCACGACTGTATATATATATATTTTTTTTTGATGCAAACCACCACTACTACCTGTTTGATGCCCGCTTGAATAATAAATCAAAGATCGTTAAATTTTTACGTGTACGCAGGCAGCATCAAATAGAGGGGAGAGCTTTCTATTTACCCCACTAAGTGCAAGATGTTAAAAAATGTTAATGAATCTTAAACATTTTTACTTCAGATACGTAAAAAAGTAAAAAATTTACTTCAGATACGTAAAAAAGTAAAAAATCCCGCAATAATTTTGTTTCTACTCTACAGGCTAATGGAAAGGAATCTAATACATGCCAACAAGGACGAGTCACTCTCCCATAACATCCTGCTTCAGTTGAAGTAGTGGGAGTGAACACCATACGTCACACTCTTTTTTTTTTTGATTATCCCCTCCTATCTAAAATCCAGCCTCCTCATAGGTCATCAAGATGTACCTGAATCAAATTCCTCCAATAAAAAATAAAAAAGGTATTATTAAAAATGGTCACACAATTAACAACCAGTTCACAAAAAAAATCACAGTGTTATAAATTATTTACAATATAACCACTAGACCACTAACTGAAGAGTTATATTACCCTTAAGAGTTAAGTCAGACCATGGAATTACCAAATTATCCCTCAACAAAATCAATTAAAGGGTGTTGGTGTTATTGGTGGTGCTGCTGTAACCGTTATTGTTTGTGATAAAGTGATGGTGGTGCTGCTAGTACTGGTGAAATAAAACGCGTTCATGATCGTTACATGGCACCGAAACTTCAATCCATTTTTAGGATAGTCATATCACATTCTCTCAAAGGGTTCATTGCTTTCTTGGGTATGGCCGCCACCACTTCATCACCATCACCTCGACAACGAAAAGGGGTATTTAGGATAAAATTCAGATTATTTTTATCAAAACAGTTAAGTTGGATGGAAAAATACCTTTTTGTATACACTAATTAAAGATGTGATGATTTTGTGAAACCGATTAGGAAAGAATGACGATTCTGTAAATGACCCAAATAAAAATGCAAACCATATTAAGACACCGAGTCAAAAGAAAACAAACACTACCTGAGAGTCGACTCGTCTATGCTTAAAACATTTCTAGTAATAATTACTGCAGTGTAACTCAGCTGTCTCTCTGTTACACCGAGGTGCTTTAAGTTTCAATTCTAGTCTAGTTTTTGGGTTTTAAGGTTTTCAGATCTAAACTGTCGATGTAAATTCATTTGATTGGGCAAGGGTTTCTAGAGTTAATCAAGTAGCTGCTCTCATCTCTTGAAACTACTCTTATATATTCTAATTCACCACCTACTTGTCAAAATGTACTTCAAATTTCTCAAAAAAATCTAACCTAATTTCTTTCAGAGGGAATAATGGCGAAATCAAGGCAACAATTAACAACTGATGATGAGTCTCCAACTTCATCCGTAAGATCAAGAGAGTTTGATAGTCAATTAAGATGGTCTGAATATATGGTTAGTGAAGTACAACAACAATCACAGAATTCAACTCCATCTCAAAGGGGTTTATTGAATATGCAGTCATTGGTACAACTTAATGAAGTTGCTCAAGGTTTATTAGCTAAAATGTATAGATTGAATCAAATCTTAGATTACCCAGATTCACTATCTCATGTCTTTTCTGATACATTTTGGAAATCTGGTATTATTCCTAATCATCCCAAAATTTGTATCATTGTTTCAAAGAAGTTTCCAGAGCATCCCAGCAAATTGCAATTGGAAAAAGTAAGACTTTATTTATTTATTTCGTGGAGGTTTGTAATTTGTTTAGTGTGAAATATAATTGTTTGTTGGATTTCAATGTAGGTCGATAAAATCGCTTTAGATTCATTGAATGACAATGCAGAAGTACATTTTCAAAGGCTGGAACCTTGGGTATCGGTATGTGCTTATTTTAGTTCCCCGTTCTTCATGTTTACAATGTTTTATATGAACACGACTTTACCATCTAGTTGTTCATTTAAAGTAGACAAGGGACATGAGAACTCAGAAACATATACCAGCAGATGTTTTGTTCATCTAAAGTAGACAAGGGACATGAGAACTCAGAAACATATACCAACAGATGTTTATCCAAGAATGTAATATGAAGTTTGCATGATTTAAACTAATCGAGTAGAATTTAACATCCGTTTTAATTATTCACACAGCTGCTTTTAGATTTAATGGCGTTTCGAGAAGACGCCCTACGCCTTATATTAGACTTGAGCAGCACAGTTATAACGTTGCTGGTGACTTCTTGCTCTCTATTTTTTTATACATTTAAGGAAGATGTTTGCTACATAATGTCCTAAACTGAAGGTTCTACATATTTTCTTTTTGCAGCCTCATCAAAATTCACTGATTTTGCATGCGTTTATGGACTTGTTCTGCTCCTTCATTCGTGTTAGTCTATTCTCCGAGAAGGCAAGTCCAAATTCTTATATCTCTTATATTTGCTATTTTGTTTTTGGCTTTTGCCACCACTGTTTCTGTCTCTGCATTATATGTGCATAACCAGTGTTTTGATGCATGTGAATTCTCATGTTTGACACACTGATGATGACATATGGGTGATAACTACCTGAATAACCATTTACGCATAAATCAAATTTGGGAACAGAGTATCATCTTTTTCACTGTTAACCTTGAATCCAATATAGAATATAGTTATATATTCAAAACTCTTATATTTAGAATAATATACTTTATATATTGACTAATATGAGTTGATAGTTATGCTTTTGTGAAGATGATAGACACCCGAATTGTACAACTCCATAACCAATGTTCTGAAAATGATTTCTGTGATGAGAATAAATTAGTCTGGAATGGGTTCCCATCTGGGCTTTATGTGCATATCTCGATGTTCATTTTTTTAGATTCAAATTCCATGAGTCGAGTAAAAGTACCTGCATAAATTGGTTTACAGCTTGGCTGTGAGAGATACATGACATTATCACCCAATCTGATGGGCGTGGACTGCATCTATTTGTTGTTCATCTAGCATTGGAATTACCCCAACAACTTTATTGGTTAATGCTACGGCCAAACATGATGAATTATGGTTTTGAGTCTTTTGACGCTTCACTACCATGTTGAAAAGCCACTCTACCAGCTCAAAACATTCGAAGGAGCCGTAGTGTTTTGCATCGTTTAAAATAATGGAGTTGGACTACATTTTTCCCGAACACCTGTACTATGAATCGTTTACTTTCTCTTGGTGAAGATGATCACCTCTTCCATCTAAAAAAAGGAGTAGATGCTCTTCTCCATGCTGTCTTAAAACATATGCTGAGACTGGGAGCAGTTTCCAAGTGTGGACTGCCAAGTAGATCATTATTGGTCTATCAGTTTGAATCTTGACTTTGAATCAACATATTGTTGTGTTAGAGTAATTGGGTTAGTTATTGTCATGCAATGGTCTGATTGGTGATTTATCAGTGGATCATCCTCACCAAAACTATTTTATACCTCGAGTAAAGAACCAAAGTTTCAAATTCTTAACAAAAACTCCCATATATGGAATTTTAAGCTACAGAAAATTATTGGAAAACAATCACTGGTTTAACATTCTTAACCTGTAAATGAACACTGCCAATGAGCTCAGACAATGATGTTCTAACTCAGCAATGAAATGAGAAGTTGATTACTGTGAACTTTTAAAACATGGTTGTGCCCACCAATTGAGAGTGAGCCAAGGTCTTCTGTTCTATGATGTAGATATCCTCGTCATGGAGAACTCTTTCTACTAGAACTCGACAACCGGTAAACGTAGTGTTGTAGTTCTGCGTCATCATTGATAGTGTATCTGTATTTGGTGGGATAAGGGAGTTTTAGAATGTCTGATTGTCTTAAGAAGATGCCAGGAGGTCATCCTCACAAGATTTAGATCGAGACATTTCATCTCTGGCACTTAGCCAATAATCCTGTATAGCGTCGGATGTCGACCTCAGTCGCATACCTTTATATATGTATTTGTATTCTGGAGTAGTGGAGTATGGTAAAATAGGTAAGGTTTAGGGTGCCAAGCAGTTTCAACAGTCCATAAGATGAACATATGCACCATCTCCATGCATGCAAATAATTTAATAGACCTTTTGTTGAAGGACACCACTATTCTCTTTTATTTATTTGTGTTTTTTTGTTGTTGCATGCTAATCAAATGGTGTTGCCTGGCATAGATACCGAGGAAAATGCTGCTGCAGATGTATAACCTTCTGCATGCGATGTTAAGAAATGGTCGAGACTGTGAGTTTTATCATAGGTAGTGGACATTTTCTGCTGAATTGTACAAATTTCGATTTGAATGTCTTATTTCATAAGTATATCCGGCGGGCTTCCTCCATTGGGCTTTGCTGTTCGGTTGTGGCAATTATCGTACTGTATTTGTATATTTATGTATGTCTTCAGTTATTACTTAATATAATAGTTCTTCATTCGTGATTCTAAGTTGCACCCAATTTCTTCCTCTGTTATGATGGCAGATTGGTTCAATTTGTAGATTCTTACGATCCACCAATTAAAGGCTTGCATGAGGATCTTAATTTTGTCAGCCCACGCATTGGGGAGGTAGGCCTTTGATTTTTTTTACCTCAACATAGGTTCAAATGACTTCTTTCTTGACGAGTGTGACACATTTATTTATTTTTGTGTGTCGAAACCTGTTTTGTTCTTGTTCTTTTTCTTTCATTAATTATTATTAACAAATTATAGAAACATTATCATGTGTAATAGTTTGGACGATGGTACAAATTATAGGCTTATTTGGACGGAAAGTAATTATATAAGATAAGGATACATATATTATTTATTGTTAGGTGCTTCTTGATTAGCCCACTTGGCAAGGTCACTTTTGGAGGAGAAACTTTGTATTCTTGAGACCTCCGCACTCACTGGTTGGAACTAAGAGGTCCCAATGGCATGGACCTGAGCAGGCAGAAAAAACAAGATTACAAAAATACTGTGGAAAGTAAATGTAGAACACCACTCAACGAAACAAACACAGAGCTTACAAAGGAACTCATGTAGTTGAATTTGTATAATTTAGGTAATCAAGTTGCCCCATTATTTGCTCACCTAACGATAAGTTAGTGCCACATACTCATTGAAGAAACACTCCCTCGTTTTTTTTTTCTTCTTCTTTATTTCATATCTACTTTCTTTCACTTAGTTCTCAGCATCAATGAACTTATAACAACATGAGTAATGTTAATATACTGTCAGAGTTTTATTTAATTTAATATCTTGCATTTTGCGTATAACTTAAAATATACTGTCATGGTTGAAACTTAAAAATCTTACGTTTCTTTTTCAGGTTTTAGAGGCGGTTGGTCCTATAATCTTTTTATCTACTGATACCAAGAAGTTGAGAAATGAGGGCTTCTTAAGTCCCTATCATCCTCGTTACCCAGACATACTCACTAATACTGCTCACCCAATGGTAAGCTTCTTTTTCATTTTCAGTGTTGTGCATTCTGGAAGACAACATAGCTTGATAAACTTAAAATGAACCTTACACGCTCCTATCAGGTTTAATTGTTGTTTTCTATTTATCTTGTCGTTTTCTTTTTTTTTTTGCAGAGGGCTCAAGATTTAGCAAATGTAACTTCTTACCGAGACTGGGTCCTATTTGGGTATCTTGTTTGCCCTGATGAACTACTTCGTGTCACAAGCATTGATATTGCTCTGGTATGCATTGAGAGTCTTACTTCACGGTTTTTGCTTCCTTTCTTTACCTATTGAAAATTTATTAAAAATTCAGAACTCTTAAATTTCTTATTTTCAGGTAGCACTAAAGGAAAATTTAATCCTAACACTGTTTAGGGATGAGGTGAATTATTATCTATCCCCTGGTAAATTTTGTAGTCGTGTGCTTGGACATGTTAATCAGTGTTCTCCTCATAAACATGCAGTATATTTTGTTGCATGAGGATTATCAAACATACGTTTTACCGAAGATATTAGAATCCAAAAAGATGGCAAAATCTGGGCGGGCAAAGCAAAAGGAAGCAGACCTGGAGTATAGTGTTGCAAAGCAGGTAGAGAAAATGATAAGGTACAAATTTTCCACACTACTGACTATAAGGAGTCTTTCTTACTTCCGAGAAGAAAATATTACTGATAAAATTAAGGGCGTAGATGGTTGAATAGCTGGCTTTATACATGCTTTAGTTGTGACAGGTGAAAAACACCAAAATTCTATACATTTCTCGAAGGTTTAAACTCTCTTACTTTGTAGTATTATCATCATCTTTCCACGTTGGCTTTATACATGCTTTAGAGACTTGTCACGGTACCAGATTTTGAGTGGATGCGGGATACTACATCTTGTTCACTTGTACAAACTCTCAACTAGTCCTTCATATTGGAAAGTCGACGAGTAAGACTTATTTAATAGTTGAATGCCTATAGTATAGATGTTTCGACTAGAGCACTGACGCGGTATGTAAAAGCTGTGTTAGAGTTCATGCTTCTAGACAGGGTAAACACTTCCTTTAGTTCAAGTTTCGAGCCAGGTGGAAATCTTAATATTACGGTTAATGTGGAAGTAATTACAACTCCAAATGATGGGAGCTTTTTCAGCATGGGAAGTTTAGGGTAGCTCTATTATACAAATATACAATCACGTAGTGCCTTACTCTCTGGTAATTTCATTAGCTTTCCGTTTTGGCTTCGTGCATGATTTAGAGACTTGTCACGCTGATTTTGAGTGATTCAGGATGTGGGCTACTACATCTTGTTCACCTGTACAAACTCCCAACTAGTCCTTCATATTGGAAAGTCGACGAGGAAGACTTATATAATAGTTTATACCTACAGTATAGATGTTTCGACTGGAGTACTGAAGTGGGATGTAAAAGCTGTTTGGAGGTCATGCTCCTAGACAGGGTAAACACTTTCTTCAGTTCAAGTTTTGAGCCGGGTGGAAACCTTAATATTACGGTTAATGTGGATGTAATTACAACTCAAAATGATGGAAATTTTGCAAGCATGGAAAGTTTAGGGTAACTTTCCTGTACAATCATGTAGTGCCTTAAGACAATAAAGAATAAATAAGTTACATATCCTAGGTATGTGGAAACATATCTCACCAAAATAATTGCACAACTACCGAAGTATCGTTATTTAAATACCAGTATGTCTTTCAGACGTTCATAAAAACTTATGGCATGCCATTGAGTAATTAAAGTCTAACTTTGGTGCTAGTGATTGAAACATTTCTTTGCAATCTACATCTTTCCTGTTCTTAATCTATTTAAATGTAAAAATAGAAGAGGGGAGTAGGTGGAGTGACGAACAGTCTGTAGGAAAGATGGAAATAGGCTCGACTAATTGTAAACCAAACATTTTGTTTTTGTATCTTTGTGCTTCTAATAAAATATCGGGCTGAAACCTTTCTCAAAATTTGCTTGTACACTTAAATAGTGTCATGCCCAAGCAAAACACTCCCTATTTTGATGTGATATCCCCATTGGCTCATTCAGTAGGAAATAGTATTTGAAGCTAGTTGGTGATAATTTGTATCAGAAAGCTACAATATCAGTTATGACCTTATTTTAAATCAGTTTGAGTGACCTGATAAAATACAATATAAGTGTCTTTGAAACTGGCACTATGTGCTTTTCTTTAAGTAGTTAGAACCACATTTCCTCGTCAATTATGTTATATATACAGGAAATAGGACATCTGTATGATGTAATATTGATATTCTGCAGTGAAGTGCACGAGCAAGCACTAGTATCTTGTGATGCTATACACCGCGAGAGGAGAATATTATTGAAACAAGAGATTGGAAGAATGGTTCTCTTCTTTACCGACCAACCAAGTTTATTGGCTCCAAATATTCAGGTGGGTTTTCTTCTGTTCTTTGAGTTATCCCCCACCCTTCCTTTTCCAAGTTAATTGCACATATGATACATGGATTCTTGTTATTGTCCCTTTCCTTTGTTGTGATACTCCTCAATGTTATATTCAGTTTGAAGTAATACATGAAATATGCATCGATATAATTGTATGCGGGAGGATATAATCATGGACATTTTTTCCTTGCGGAAACTTGAGAATTGTACTGTTTTGGACCAAACTATAATTTTCCCTATTCAATTTAATTGCTGTAATATCTAGTTCGAACCATAACTTTTAGTTTATTATAACGACTTTATGCATGCAGATGGTATTTTCTGCATTAGCTTTGGCTCAGTTGGAAGTCCTTTGGTATTTCCAACATGTTGGAGTTATATCATCAAAGTCTAAAGCTGTGAAGATGGTACCAGTTGAGCTAGTAAGCTATTCACTGTTTATATCTCATTGTTAACTCGGACAACAATTTTAAGTTCCTAATCTAACTCTGTGAAGAGGCTGCAGTCTTGTAGTTTTGACAAGTTAAACCTGTGCATATAATGAGTATAATTTTTGTTTCAGGATCCAAATGATCCAACCATAGGGTTTCTATTGGATGGTATTGACCGTCTTTGTTGTTTGGTGCGGAAGTATATTGCGGGTAAGTTAGGATGTGTTTTCAGTCGCTCAGTGATGAGAGCGAAAGTGTTGTATGGACTTGTTAGCATCAGCATAATACTTAACAGCAGACAATTAAAACCCAGCTTCTTGAACATGGTTTTAGGAATTGTTGTACATGTATAATCTGCACTCTGGCCCTCTTCTATTCCATTGTTCAATGTTGTTCTTAAAGAGTGATGGATCCAAATACCCACTCCTGCTTTTACTATATCCCGCATTCAACCTTCTAGTCTGAATTCTAGTATGACCTGAACTGGAGCACAAACATGGATGACACATGGTCCACACTTCATCTCAAGCCCGTCCCTGCCAGCTGACTGGTCAAGTGGGGGGTGACAAGGTTTCTTCCGAACATCAGCAGGAAAGATCTGTTCTGGTTTCATTCCAAAGACCTGATCAAGCCAGACTTTATTAGAATTAGGAGTGTTTTGATATTAAAAATTTCAATGAATTAACAATAGTAGTGTTTGTGTTGTTAATTCATTTGCCTGGTTATGGTTCTAGAAATAATATAGGGTGCATTTGTATGCAGCAATAAGAGGCTATGCACTATCGTATTTATCATCCTCCGCTGGTAGAATTCGGTTTTTGCTGAACACGCCAGGCATGGTGGCTCTCGACCTAGATTCAACCTTGAAAGGACTCTTTCAGCAGATTGTTCAGCGTCTTGAGAACATACCAAGGCCACAGGGTGAAAATGTGTCTGCTCTTTCATGTGATTTATCAGTACGAAATCTACAACACATTTTCATTCTCGCACTTGTTCTGGTTCAAAATCTGTCTGCCACGAGTATATTATGCGTTGGCTATGTATTACTCTTCTGCTTTTGTATAGTTTATCTCGATTCTAGTTCGCATGTATGTCGTTCTACTTGAAAAAAAAATCTTTACTTTTTGTGAAGAGACAATGACATACTTCCCCAAGGAGATTCAGTTATTTAAGTGCTTATTAATCTTCACCCATCCATGAGTAGTTTGATGTTTATTAATGCTATAGAATGATGGTTACTCCTGCAGGGATCTAGAAGTCTTCCTTTGAATTTTTAGCCCTCAATTTTATTTAAATGGAATTTTACAACTCTGATTCTCTTCATCAAACCCAACTTAGCATTGGAACAAATGATGCATCAATGGAAGAGAATGTCGAAAAAATTATTCATGATCAACTGATTATTAGGGATAATTTTTTCTAAGATAGGTTGCAATTAATATTTTTTTCATTAATAATAATTATAGTTATTTTACCCTTAAATACTGCATTTGTTTTCTGTGGTCCAGGATTTGCGGAAAGAATGGTTGTCAGTGTTAATGATTGTCACATCTTCTCGCTCATCTATAAATATTAGACACTTGGAGAAGGCTACTGTCTCAACGGGGAAGGAAGGTTTATTATCCGAAGGAAATGCTGCTTTTAATTGGTCAAGGTGATTTTTTAGCGTTCACAGAAGTAGTCTCAGACTTGTTGTAAGTTAGTTTGCAATGCAGGCAAACTATAACGTATCGGTAGATTAAAACCTCATAATTAAGTGTCCTGCTTATTCAAGCTAGATTGATGTTTTTGCATTCTGAGTTGCATATATTTAGGCCAACTGAGTGATGTAAAATTATAAGCAGGCTGAGTGTAATTTGCAATGGATAAGTGCTCACCTGCACTAACTCAAACAAATTATCTTGCAGATGCGTTGATGAACTTGAATCTCAGCTGTCGAAGCATGGCACTCTGAAAAAGCTTTATTATTACCACCACCATCTTACAACGGTAGGATTATCATTTCTCTAGATTGGTTGTTAGCTAATTAGGTTAACGACTTACTGGTTTACTGGATATTATATCTTTATTGCCCAAATGGTTTTTTTGTTTGTTTTTTGTTCTCTCCTGCTTGAGAAACACGTTGTTGGGTTTGCTGTTGACGTTTTATATTCTGAACAGGTTTTTAGAAACACCATGTTTGGCCCAGAAGGCCGGCCTCAACATTGCTGTGCCTGGCTTGGAGTTGGTAGCAGTTTTCCAGAGTGTGCGTCCATTATTGTTCCAGAGGAGGTAAAACAATATACTCCCTCCATTTTCTTATACTTGTCACTTTGACACAATCTTGTTCTTCTTTACTTGTCATTTTCACTATATAGCTGTTTCTTTACAGCTTTAATCATTTCTAAAGAAATAGCTGTTTCCTTTGTTTTAGGAGTCGAGGCGTACGCCTTGAGGCACCGCCTCAGTTTCCAAAGGAAACCTCTGCTCACTGCATTAACACGTTTTAAACCTAATTGGTCATTCTTACAGAAACTTTGATGGCATGTTCTATGACTTGAACCCCATTTTAAAAACTTCCCCAGATATCGAAAGATTTTAAACCATTCCTTTTTCTTTTTTTCCCCTTTCTCTACTGACCATGTCCAGTAATCAAGTCTCTGTTACATATAGACAGTAAGTGCATCATTCCTTAATGGTTTTTTTAATTTGTTTTTTATATACAGGTGACTAAAATTGGTCGGGATGCAGTTTTGTACGTGGAGTCTCTCATTGAGTCCATTATGGGTGGACTGGAAGGACTGATCAATATTCTAGACTCAGAAGGAGGACTTGGATTGCTAGAGACTCAGGTTAATATCTTTTTGGTTATAATATGATAAGCCCATCTTAATAACTATGGGATTATTTTAACTTAACGGAAACGTTTATACGGAACTAAATTTATTGAAATTTCAGCTTCTTCCAGAACAGGCAGCTATTCACATGAATCATGCGACAAAGTTCTCAACTCCGTATGCTAAATCTCCAAAAGGCTTCTCTGGTTTACCGCTACCTGGGTATGAGAGCTTCCCGGAAAATAACAACTCTATCAAAATGTAAGTAAACCCAATTTATGTTATACCCTTCCTGGAAATCTTTGGATGGACAAACTGATGATCTTTCTTTGCATTCGAAAGAACAGGTTAGAAGCTGCAATGCAGAGATTAACAAACCTTTGCTCAGTTTTAAATGACATGGAGCCGATATGTGTTTTAAACCATGTATTTGTTCTTAGGGAGGTAAGAGTCTGAGCACCTATTTTTTTTTTGGCATTTCGATTATATCTATTAAACTTGTTTTGAATGACATGGAGCCATATTCAACTTTCTTTTGTTAAATATGGCTATTAAATGTGAGCTTTGCATATAAGATTGAGAAGGCTGTATATTATGTCATAGACTTATCACTTCCTCGAAAGGCTTAGGTCTGTCCATATAGTAATTTTGGTGAATTAGGTGTTAATGAGTTGGAATTGATAACATCTTCGTTTGGTTTATTAAAATCTGTATTTTCTTGGATAAAGATGAAGACTTCTCTTTACACACTGGTCTTAGAAGCAAAATGATCGATGTGTACATTGTAGAAAAAGCGATTAATATTTTCACAAATTTTAATAACAAACTTCTGCTTTGTGAGCAAAAACAACATAACACTGTTTAATACAAATTGCAAGCTATTTTGTAGACTTGTTGGAAGTATTGGGACATGGTAAAGCCCGTTAGACAATGGTTAAAAGACCTTTCTTTTGCTTCCTGATGCATTCATGAAGTCCACTGCACCGACTGCGAACTGCTCAAATATCAACCATAACATATCTACCATTTTTCTTGCAGTATATGAGAGACTGCATCCTTGGTAACTTTCGGAGGAGATTGCTTGCAGTTCTTAAATCTGATAATGATCTTCAGAGGCCCTCTGTGCTGGAGGCATTAATCCGCAGACATATCAGCATAGTTCATTTAGCAGAGCAGCACATCAGTATGGACCTTACACAAGGCATTCGAGAAGTCCTGCTGATGGAGGCATTCTCTGGGCCAGTTTCTTCCCTGCACTTGTTTGAGAAGCCGGCTGACCAGCAGACAGGTTCAGCAGTTGTAGCAGTATGTAATTGGTACATAGAAAACATTGTCAAGGACATATCAGGTGCAGGAATTCTGTTTGCACCTATTCATAGATGCTTCAAGAGCACAAGACTGGTTGGTGGGTATTTTGCTGAATCAGTCACAGATTTTAAAGAATTGAAGGCCTTTGTTCGGATTTTTGGTGGCTATGGAGTTGACAGGCTCGACAGGATGATGAAAGAACACACAGCTGCACTTTTAAATTGTATTGACACGGCACTGCGGTCTAATCGTGAGGTACTCGAGGCAATTGCTGGGTGCACACAATCTGGTGATAGATTAGAGAGAGAAGCAAATTTGAACCAGATTGTGGACATGGATACAGTAGTTGGATTCTGCATTCAAGCAGGGCAAGCATTGGCCTTTGATCGCCTTTTAGCAGAGGCTGCTGGAGCTGTGCTGGAAGAAGGTGCACCTCTTGTATTTTCTCTGCTGGATGGCGTAGCTAAGCATTTACCTGGTTTCTTACCAGAGAAGGAGGAAATTAAAAGGTTGAGGTGTGTTGCAAATAGTTTCGGTGTAGATGATAATCATGATTCAGAGTGGGTGAGGTCCATTTTCTATGATGTAGGGGGTGCAAGTGATGGTTCATGGAGCTTGCTTCCGTACCTGTTTGCTGCTTCCATGACATCTAACATTTGGGACGCGACGGCATTCAATGTTGATACCGGTGGCTTCAATAATAACATCCACTGCTTGGCCAGGTTTTTATTCTCTTTCTTTCTTTCTTTCTTTCTTTCTTTCTTTCTTTCTTTACGTTGCCAAAGGAGCAGCATGCTTTTGTGAATCCATTGACTGTAATAGTGATTTTAGGTTTTTAATTGGCTTTATTTATTTATTCGAAAATATTATGAGATGGCCTTTACTTGAACCTGTAAGTTTTTCTTGATCAAATTGTTGTGTTTGTCCAATGTAGGTGCATCAATGCTGTTATTGCAGGATGCGAGTTTGTTAGATTTGAAAGGGAACAACAACAAAGTCAGTCTCTCTCAAACGGGCATGTTGAAGAGGCTCAAGAATCTGATGTAAACAACTATTTGTTAGTTGAAGGAAACATTAAGTCTGCCATGCAGGTCTTTGCGAAGTGTGCATCAGGGATTATACTGGATTCTTGGAACGATAGTAACAGGTAACTTGGTTATTATTCTTTTAAATGGCAATATGATGGAAACTTCTGTGAAACTTGTTCTGGCAGTGGCTGCTTAACCAGATAATGTTCCAAATATTTTTCAGCACTCATGTGCCTTTAATTTCCTTGTGTAGACAAATAAATCTAGTTCATTAGACTTACCAGCCTCTGCGTGATTAGAGGTGGTCTTAATTGCGGGTTATATCACACTTCATTTCTGTTGCACCTGTACTGTAGCCTTCATATTCAAAGTAACTGGTTTAGGCTTTAAAGAACTGGTAGAGCGTTGCCCCAAATTTTGCACAAACTGGCTAATCAACTATCATGCATCTCCAGTTTGTATAACCGAGAATTTGTTAAGAACCGAGTTTCTTATGTATCTCTAAGAAAATTTGGATTAAAAAAAAAAAAAAAAAAAAAAAAAAAAGGAACTCGAAAATTCTTACTGGGCGCTCTGGTTGAAGCAGCTCTTTTATATATTTTGTTACTACTGTTGTTGCAGAAATTTTGACATTGTTTTTCTTATAACTTTCTTATACAATGTAACAGGTAAGAGATCTGAAATACTATGTTAACGTGCATTCCATATTTTTAACAGGTCTCATCTTGTTGCGAAACTGATCTTTTTGGACCAGCTCTGTGAGTTATCCCGATACCTCCCGAGAAGTACACTTGAAACCTATATTCCATATGCCATTCTCCGTTCGATATATAGCCAGTATTATGCTAATTCTCCATCGATCCCGCTTGCGTTACAAAGTCCATCACCCCGGCTATCACCTTCAGTATCTCTAGCACACAGCTCTCCTGCATACCGGCAGAACCATGGGGAATCGACTCACTCATTTGCTACTGAATCTGTTTATTCCAGATCAACTACTCATGGGCAAGACCAACTTTTTGACACCGACAGTGGCAGTGTACGTAGCAATGACAGCGGCAAACATCGAAACCTTCGTGGTTCTGGTCCTTTGGATTATAGTTCAAGTAGGAAAGTAAAATTTGCCGAGGGTTCAACTTCAGGGAGTAGGGGTCCAAGTCCATTGCCAAGGTTTGCTGTGTCAAGGTCTGGTCCAATAGCTTATAAGTAGAAATATGAGGTATTAATTCATTGTTTGTATCTTCTGATGATTTGTTAATATATATATATATATCTAATTGTTTTGTTGTAAGTTTAGTGTAGTGTGTGAGTGAGAGAGATGGTTAGCCGATGCAGAGATGATGGAAGGGTTGCTTATCTGTAAGGTGTTAATGTCCACCAATTCCCTTGCGATTCTAATCTTATAACTTCTGTGATTTTTATTTTTTCAGCAGTAACAAATTATTAACCAGAATCTAGAGGTTCCACAGTTTGGTGGAACTTTTCATTCTAGATGTGTATGTATAATCTGTGGCTTTTGAACCATCCAACTTGTCGCAGTCCTTTCATCGTGTAAGGAAATGAAAATTACCTGTGTTCAATACATATGAGTCTGGGAAGATCACCAGCAAACATTGGAGGAGAAAATCGAGAGCAAGTCTGAATGTACACTCCAATCAAAATCAAACTGAGAACAATTTTTTAAGGGAATGAAAGAGATACTTAGCTGAGGACAGCAACTTATAAGTTTCTATAAGTTATAGTTTAATATATTGGGTATCACAACTTGCAAAAAAAAAACTTGATAGTTTCTAGACTCCTGTTTCTAGCTATGGGCTTTTCACACTTCCTGCTGTGCTTGTAGCCTCTATTAATTTGCAATGCTATTCACTAATATTTTGAACAAAATCCACCATGCAATTTCTCTTTTTCTTTTTTCCTTTCTGAGAAAAAAGAACGTCCCATTTGAGAGCAATTTTTAACTACAAGAGGCTCTTTCATTGAAATGACTGACATATAAGTGGCGTATAAAATCACTATTACATGCTAGTATATATATGATAATGAGGACTACGGAGATTATACAGTTGTTTACTTTCCTCGTTAATTATTATGTCATTGCGTTTCTCCAAAATGCACAACTAGCAACCACTAAAACACATGTGATGTGCAGGATGCTTATATTACTTAACGCAGGCGATGCCTGCAAAAGGTAGCACCATAATGCTGTTATGAGGCCAATTACAAAGAAGACAAGCTATTGAAGTATTAAAGAGACGTTGACGAGAGCGATGCATCTAACCTCAAAGTTTCTTTTGTTCCACGACGAACTTTACAACGTATTGTCGGGAGTCCAAGTAACTGGTGAGCCTCGTAACGGTGGCAACCAGAGAAACCTGTAGAAGTACATACAGACAAGGGCAGCATTTGGAAAACTGTTATCTCCTCGAGTAATAAATGCAGTTCCCATGACCTGTTCACATCATATACAAGTACTTACCGTAGTAAACTCCATCAACCTCAAGAACATCAATCTGCAAGGAAACCAAGACAAACTTAAGTTGATATAGTTTTCATAAGTATAATTACAATAATATAAATCCTTTCTGCTATACAGATTCAGATACTAGACAATTGAAACGTTTATTCAGAAACTTTTATGTTTGATTGCAATGTAAAAACTGCTATAATTCTGAGTGGTTACAAAGCTACTGTTAGTAAGCCGAGAAAGTACACCAAGTAAAACAAATGATATCCACCACTGTGCATTCAGTTAGATAGGGCTCCAAACAGAAATGAATGCTTCCTGAAACAAAGATTTTCTTTGATATAGAAGCCGCAATGAACGGTAAGTCCATGTCTTATTGTGTTTTAGAAACTCCCCTTGCATTTTCTTCTTTAACGTTTTGGCGCCCGAATGCTTCATTAATCTAACACCCACAAAACCTCCAGACCTAGTAAGTTCTGTTTGGGCTGTGTTAGCAATACTTGAACATACAAACTATTCATAACTCCGATTGCCTAATCTAGACAACTCAAGTTTTTCAAAATTTCCATATAGACACATCGACACTAGTACCCGTGATGCACAGACACTTCAATAGCTCTGTAGCTCTGCCAACTAGTTCTTCTATCAAGCTTGACGAAAATAGAGGAAGCGAGAAATGATAGAGAAGACAAAGAAACATAAATCCTTTTCTCTTCAAAATAAGCTTGGATATGGCCATTTATTTCCTTGAGAGATTAACATAACACACTCCTGCATCTATTTCCTAATTAATTTGGTTGCCACGCCAAAGTAAATGTTTTCATACCCAGCAGCCACACTCGTACCCAGGTTGTTGTTACACAGGTTTGTTTCCCCTGCTATCTGGCGCTGTAAGTTGACTCAATTACATATTTACCTACTGGCTACTGCAGTGATATTTATAGTTTGAAGGGCTTAAGATTTGTAAATTGTAATATACCTAAGAATCATTACCAAGTTAGCATCTGATAAAACTAGCTAGTCAGATAAATGCAGGATATAAGGACAAACTTTATGTTTAGACTTAAGGATTTCAAGATTTTGTTCTGCACATGTGAGGCTCCAGCGGAGCTATGATCCTACCATACAGATTAATTGTTGTAATGTTAGACCACTGTTATGGATTTGTTCTTATAAAATCTTCTTCTTGTTGTTGTATAATATTACTAGGAAAAGGAAACAAACTATACTAAGTTACATAGTGAATTGACTTACAGGTACTTGGAGGCCAATCTGTTGAATGCTATCCATAAGTTCTTGAACTTTTTTAGAGTCATTTGATCTTGTACGCATCAGTGGTCTTCTTATGTTATTCAATGGAATTTCTATAATTATAGGTCCTGTTCTTCCTCCTCCTGATGATTTGGTCTTGGGATCACTAGTATTATTATTTGAGAGAAACCCTCCTGATGAAAACAATTTCAAAGAAGCTAATTAGTAATTGATTACCCCAAAACTTATTGAGAAGTCCCAGTTGGCGAGGAAAAGAGAAAGAGACAGAACCATTTCCATTTGGTGAGATAGCTTCTGTGGTTATTGAGAATGGTTTAAAGTTATTATTATGAGGGAGATGATTTAGATACAGAGGAAGAAGATTTGCCATTTTTGTTTCTTGTTTCTTCTTGTTTTTTCAAGTGTTTTGTTATCCTAATTCCTAACACAGGATCTCCTTCTTATTGTACTTTAAGTTTGAGATACTTTTTCTTTCACTACCTCACCTTGCTAAGGGGTTACTTACCTGTACACGTTGCCTCTTTTAGCCTTGCTAAGGCTTAAGTCCTTTGCAATGGAAACTAGCTGATATACCTATTTTGAGCCATTATGGATATATTAGTAAAGTGGTTGGGCAAACCTACGTGACAGAGACTCAATCGAGCGGTAGAAAGTCTATTGTGCGACGTAGACTTTACCACCAAACGGATATTTCATCTAGCGGTCCAAAATCAATTCCTTTATAAATATCTAATTTCAAGAAGCCTGATATAGGGGCTCCCACATCAATAGAGGGGCTCCTAGTTGAGCCAAGGTGACCCAATTTTACGATAAGGGATGTCCTAGGGGGTAAAGTTAAATGTCCATTTTACCCTTATACTAATTAAAACCTAAACTCTTTTAATTTCTCCCATAATTTTTCAAAACTTTTTAAAACTAAATTAAAGAAAAACCCAACCGTAATCCATCACAATTCATCGCCGATTCGTAAATTCATCGTCGATTAAAATCAACACAACAATTCTAGATGAAAAAGCATACTAAAGGCATTCAAGGTAGTAGTGATGGCAATGAACACTTTTCCTTTCAAGCTAATCAAGAGATTCAACAAGAAATCGATAGTGAAAAGCAAAATCAAGCACAGAAAAATCCAACAATGGCGTATCTAAGGTATTGAATAAAACCCATGTTATTCTTAGAACTTGTAATTGATTTATTCGCATGTTTGATCATGTTTTTGGGGAAAACATGTTGGACACAGTTGATATTACGGTTGGGTCCGTGTCAAAACCCAACCGTAACATTTCGTGTTCTTGAGTATTACGGTTGGGTTATTTTCAATACCCAACCGTAAATCCAAGGGAAGAAGATGAATAGTTCAGGATGTTACGGTTGGGTTTCAATAGATAACCCAACCGTAACTAATGTATTGCGCCCTTTTTTAAAAAACATTCTACGGTTGGGTTTTGAGAAAATCCCAACCGTAACACTAGCGTTCATAAAAATGTGTTAGAGTATTACGGTTGGGTTTTTTCTTAAAACCTAACCGTAACATATGGACTACATTTTGTACTGATATGTTACGGTTGGGTTATTCTCAATAACCCAACCGTAACATATCAGCACATTAAATTTATTGTTTCTGTATTACGGTTGGGTTTTAAGCAAAACCCAACCGTAAAAATGATGTGCAAATCAGCTACATGTGTGTTACGGTTGGGTTTGTGTCAAAACCTAACCGTAAAATATGGGATAAAAGTTACGGTTAGGTTTTGAGAAAAACCCAACCGTAAATCTTCCTGTGTAGTGAATATTTATTTTTTTGAAGTTGATTTGCTTGGAAATTATCTAACTTGTATTGGTTGTGTGTTGTAGGAAGAATAAGAGGGGTAAAACACATAATCCATCTTTTGATGATCAGTATCAAAGTGTCAGAGTGCGAGGACATCCTCATGGTTTGAGTCGACTCGTCAGGATTCAACCTAAAGCTGGTGGAGTTGTTGATCCACCAAGGGTAATTGATTTGGTGCCAAAGTTAGTTCAGCCACCTATTATTATTGATTTGGAGAATGATGAAGTTGAACCACCTATTATTATTGATTTGGAGAATGATGAAGTTGAACCACCAGTGACGAAGAACTGAAGAACCTGCAATAACTCTATGTTTATTATAACAGTTGCGTCAAACTAAGATTTATTTTCTTTTGTTGGGGAATTCCAACTTTAATGTGAATGTATGAAAAAGATTTTCTATTTAAATTTGTCAAGATCATGTTTTATTTACAAATATTTGATGTTGGAAACCAAGCAAAGTAAAAAGCAAGTTATTACTGCAATATGAAAAACTCGCCAATATGACAATCATGTCCGACAAAACTAGTATTCTAACATAGTGGAACATTGGTGAATCTGGGATAAATTTTGTGTTTTAAACCCAATTTAGAGTGAATTGAAATTCCAAAAAAAGATTTACAAAAATATTTACGGTTGGAATGTCTATTTTACCCTTATACCTATTTAAACATAAACATTCTTAACATTTTTCATAACTTTCAAAAACTAAACCAAAGAAAAAGCCAACCGTAACCCATCTAAATTCATCGCCGATTCGTAAAATTCATCGTCGATTAAAATCAACAAAACAATTCGAGATGAAGAACCATAATAAAAGCATTCAAGGTAGTAGTGATGGCAATGAACCCTTCTCCTTTCAACCTAATCAAGAGATTCAACAAGAAATCGATAACCGTTCGCAAAATCAAGCAGAGAAAAATCCAACAATGGTGTATCTAAGGTATTGTAGAAAACCCATGTTATTCTTAGAACTTGTAATTGATTTATTCGCATGTTTGATCATGTTTTTGGGGAAAAAATGTTGGACACAGTTGATATTACGGTTGGGTCCGTGTCAAAACCCAACCGTAACATTTCGTGTTCTTGAGTATTACGGTTGGGTTATTTTCAATACCCAACCGTAAATGAAAAGGAGGAAGATGAATAGTTTAGGATTTTACGGTTGGGTTTCAATAGATAACCCAACCGTAAGTAATTTGCGCCATTTTTTGAAAACCATTCTACGGTTGGGTTTTGAGAAAATCCCAACCGTAACACTAGCTTGCATAAAATTTTTGTTAGAGTATTACGGTTGGGTTTTTCTTAAAACCTAACCGTAACATATGGACAATTTTTTTTTTATATTTTGCGGTTTGGTTTTGAGAATAAACCAACCGTAATATTTGCGCACATTAAAATTTATGTTTTTGTATTACGGTTGGGTTTTAAGAAAAACCCGACGGTAAAAATGATATGCAAGTCAGTTACATGTAAGTTACGGTTGGGTTATTCTCAAAAACCCAACCGTAAATATTCCTGTGTAGTCATTTTTTTTTTACTTGAAGTTGAATTGCTTGGAAATTATCTAACTTGTATTGGTTGTGTGTTGTAGGAAGAATAAAAGGGGTAATAATTTAACACCTATTTCTCACACTCCAACCCCTCGCCACGGAAAGCATTTAGGGGTTGAGAAGAGAGGCGTGAGCAAGACCCATAATCCCTCTTTTGAGGTAGGTGCTGGTAGTGATCCTCAAATTGCAGAAGAGGAATATAATGTGTTCCAAGGCTTGGGTGATCTACCAACACCCAGAGGTTTTCTTGTGATTAGAGAACCACCACAAGATCAACAAGTAGAAGAAGAAGAGGGGGACAGAGAACAACATGTCCCTCAAGGCAAAGGTAAAGAAATTAGAAAAGAAAAGGCAAAGAAAAGGTTGGTTGCCAAAGAAATTCCCAAAGAAAAGGCCGAACCTCAACTGTGGCCTAAGAGGAGGAATGGAGGACTATGGGGTGAGGCCCCAGATAAATCAGCAATATTATTTGGTTATCCCCATTCATGGGCTGCCAAAGTTGCAGCGACCAAGGTATTATTCTAATCACTTCTCTTATTCTGTTAAATTTTGGTTTGTTAACTTTTGTAAGTAAAACAAATTTGTTTTTATTCTTTGTAGGATCATACACAGGCGATCAAGAAATTGGTTCGTCAAAGGGCACAACATTGGCCCTTAACTGAAGAATGTACGGCTGTACAAATTCTTGTAAATGGTACCGGGTTAGCTCCCGGAATTACAAATTCAATGTGGGAGTATGACAGCGTCGTCTGCGCAGCCTTCAGGGAACGTTATTGGCCTGAGACCGATACATTTCATTTCCCATTCGGCGAAATGACTATAACGCCGGATGATGTCCACTCAATTCTAGGGCTGGAGGTGGAAGGTAAATCTGTGTTTGAGGGTTTTGACAACAACATGCCCTGGAGTGATATTTATGCACTTGTCAAAGAAACACTTGGATGGGAGAAGACCGAAGCTGAATCGGAATTTAAATTGGTGACTGGAGATAAACCGGGGATGCCAAAGAAGAAAGTTCAATCCATGAGCAAGAAAATATTGCTGCGGTCACTACGGGAGAAGTTTGGAGGGACCACGAAGTTGGAAATGGCTGGGGTCGTCATAGATGACACCAGAGCCATTCGAACAGCCAGAGCTTATCTGCTATATATGCTCGGCACCATCTTCTTTGGTGACAACTCGGGCAACAGGGTGAACGTCCAGTATCTACAATGGCTTCAGGGTGATCTCGGGATGACCCATCAGTACTCGTGGGGAACTGCCACCCTGGCCTACCTACTTGCTAACCTTCGAAAAGCTTCGAGGGTCAGGGGAACTGAGATTGCCGGTAATACCGGTCTGCTTCAGGTAATTTATTGTTTGAATTTGAATGTTCAATTTTAATTTATTTTTTTCTCATTTTCTTATATTAATATTAATTATCTTTATAGGCATGGATATACGATCACTTTCCCAGACTGGCTCCTCAAACAAGCGTTGATGTTAATGGACCTACGGGAAAGAAATTCGTCTTCACCGGGACGCAGGTAAAATATAAAGAAGTGCTCATAGCAAAGATGAGAAAAGAAATTGATGCTTTCTCGGTCGAAGATGTTATTTTCGATCCTTATGTGAACATAAGCATAGGTGATGGACATGTTGAAGATTTACGACGATTGTCGGACGTGGCAGGCTACAACGGCCCTTTGTACCATCCGTTTGGGTACGTGATGTCCAACCCCCGGCGAACTCTCCGCCAATATGGATACGTCCAAACAACGGTTACACTGGAAATGTTTAAATTGTGTGTGAATGGGTCGATGATCGAAGGGCCAAACATCGTGTTAAACTATGAGCCAACGCCTTCAGTCGCGGTTTGGAATAACCGCAATGATCCGAAATACCAAGTCCAAAGGAATGAGTTAACTCCCTCTCCGGGCACAAAAGAGGCTGCAGGAGATTACTTGGATTGGTATCGCCATTTTGGTCATCCAACTATCATCAACAATGATCCGGAGACTCTGGAAATCAACACAGGAGATGGTTTCTGGAAGAAGGCATATTTCAATTTGGTACGTACATTATTGTTGTTATTAATGTTTTTAAGATTTATTTTTAAACACTGATCCTACTTTTATTTCCATATGTGAATAGAAAAAGAAAGTCGTTGCATTGGCGGACTCTATTAATCCATGCCTAAGCACAATTGATGTGAGGACGCGTGACCAACTCAAAGCTTTGATTAGGGAGGTTCATCATGAAGTTGAGGATGTGCAGCGGACTTTAAAGAGGAGTAGACCCAGTACAAGAGGCGCGACTACAGATGCGAGTACTACTAGGAGAGAGCCCCAAGCATCTGATGAAGAGACACATGATGAAGCCGGGGATGCTCAACGTGGTGCTCGTACTCGAGGCGGTCGTGTTGGAGCTCGTACTCGTGGCGGTGCTGCTCATCGTAATGTTAGGAGCAAAAAAAGAGCTCGTCAAAGTCATCGACCTACCCCTCCTCCTTCTCCCTAACTCTATGTCTATGGACAACAAAGTTTAACGTATGTGTGAATTAGTTGTGAAGTTAGATTTGAAATTTGAATTTAACTTGGACGTGAAATGAAAAATCAGTCGCCAAAATTTAGTTACCAGTTATTTGAAGTTGGAAACCAAAAAACTTATATTTTTCCGGTAAAAATACCCAGTCACATTAGTATTACGGTTGGATATCAGAAATACACCCAACCGTAAAACTGGCAAAATGAAAAATAAGACAGGTTTACGGTTGGGTCTCTAGCCAAAACCCAACCGTAAAACTGTCACATTTTTATACTACAGTTTTACGATTGGGTTTTTGATGAAAACCCAACCGTATATATGAAAGAATAATGTTACGGTTGGGTTTTGGCTGAAAACCCAACCGTAACATTTATGACCTCAACAGATAAATTCCCTAGGATATTACGGTTGGGTTTTCAGCAAGAACCCAACCGTAAATTCTACTGGATAACTTTAATTTTGGTTCTTTAATTTGTTTGTTTTTCGTTTTTTCTTTGTTTGAATGACCCAATTTACCTTCAATCTAGTTAAAATGATTGAATAAGTTCAAATTTTTGATTTTGAAACCCAAATTTGACCTTAAAACTCAAAGGTAAAAACATCGGTTACGGTTGGGTATTGGCTGGAAACCCAACCGTAACACTTATGGCCTCAACACATAAATTCCCTAGGATATTACGGTTGGGTTTTCAGCCAGAACCCAACCGTAAATTCTACTGGATAACTTTAATTTTGATTCTCTAATTTGTTTTTTTTTCGATTTTTCTTTGTTTGAATGACCCAATTTACCTTCAATCTAGTTAAAATGATTGAATAAGTTCAAATTTTTGATTTTGAAACCCAAATTTTACCTTAAAACTCAAAGGTAAAAACATCAGTTACGGTTGGGTTTTGGCTGAAAACCCAACCGTAAGGTTTATGACCTTAAAACATAATTCCCCTATGATATTACGGTTGGTTTATTTTCAAAACCCAACCGTAAATTCTATTTGTGGAAAGTTTTAGGTCGTTTTTGAATTATATTTTTTTTTGGGTTTTCAAATAGAGCCGTTCAAACCTTGTACGACCCATTTTTCAAAATATAACCGTTATACTTCTGGTTTATAAGTGGAATAGTTGAGTACATATCCTTTCCATCCATTTTTTTCAAAAAATAAACCTTTATGTTACAACAATCATCTCCAACATAGTGGAACATGGGTCAACCTGACATTAAAAATCCAGATTTTTCTTTGGAAGAAGATTTATGTATTTGCCACAATTATGTATTATGTTTTCCAAAAAGAGGAGAAGAAAGAAGGCAAAGTGGTATAACGAGTCCGAGTTATTGGCAAACAATCCATGAAAACTTTTGTTCTGAAACCGGCAACCCTTATAACCGTGATCACGTCAAGTTGATTTGTTGATATAACACTCTACACCGATACGTAGAAGAATTTATGGCATTTGTTCGTCTTATTGGTCAACTACGACTTAGGGGTGAAACCGATGATGAGGTGTTACAGAGATCTCTTGAGGAATGGAGGAGATGGAAAATATGGCCCTTTTTATACCTACCTCATTATCACATCCTAAAAGACTTTTTGCTCACTCGCAAACCTATTTATTAGTTCTTTTGTAATGCCATTTGGGTTTTTTAGTGTTAATTTCAATTGTATCCCAGGTTACTTTAATGATTTCATGGGTTGTAATGTGGTCAAAAATTTGATGTTTACATAAATTTTGTGTTTTGAACCCAGTTTTGAGTGAATTGAAATTCCAAAAAAAGGTTAATTATAATAATATTACGGTTGGGTTTTGAGTGCAAACCCAACCGTAAACCTTCCAATTTAAATTCATCCAGGTTTACGGTTGGGTTTGTACTCACAAACCAACCGTAAAAGTGACAGGTTTTACGGTTGGGTTTTGAGTACAAACCCAACCGTAAACCTGAGTGAATTTAAACTGGAGGGTTTACGGTTGAGTTTTCACTCAAAACCCAACCGTAATATTATTATAATTGTTCAGTGACTAGTTTACGGTTGGGTTTTTAGTAAAAACCCAACCGTAAACCTGGAAACATTTTGTAGTAACACATATGATAGTATAAATTTTTATATTCCAAAAAACTATATTCATATTATGATTCCTCCAACATACATATTAACATTCTGACTCCGACTCAGAAACAAATGATATGAATTGAAATGTCGGTGAGGGTTTTAATGCCTTCCAGAGTTCGAAATTGTGCTTGAATCTCTGACACCAAGACTTGGCGATATCGCCGTCGTACCCAACATGTAAAGGGGGTAATGGACTTCCTTCTTTCAACTTTAGACCAACAAAATGGCAGTTCTGCACCAGCCCAATCACACATCTTCTATTTGCCAATTGTTCGACAAATGTTGATCTTGTTGGTGCAAATGTTAAACAATATCCATTTGAGATATAATGGATGACGCAATTAAAAGCGTTGGCAAGGATTTGGCCACATATTGGCATGCTCATCCAATACTCACTAGTGCAATTCTTATTGCCTATTAAACGCCTTTCTAGAGCAATGAACTCCTCGTTTAACAACGACTCTTCATCTCTATATGCACACATAATTGGCTTGTATATATCCGGGTAAGAGCGTAGTTCAACCGCTGACTTATGCCTTACAAAAGTTACTTCGTCCATACCCAACCCTGCTGCTCCGCTAAATGGTCCAACTTGTTCGATGAATACATGGTATCCACAATTACCATCACCGGCAACATCGTCGGTGGCCTTTATGTATGGACGAAAAAAAGCTGGGAACGATGACATATAATTTTCATAAATAATTTGCTCGGTTCGGACGATTTTGCCATTCTCATTTCTTGAATAGTTAGATGGAAATTGCATCAATCCTCTTGCAATCCGGATCGTATATGGCTCTTCAACCACTAATGTATTGCTTTTAAGTTTTTCTTTTCTTCTTGCTAATTCTTTCATACTAACTCTTTTTTTTCTTCTTGCTAATTCCTTCATACTTACTCTTATTGAGTTTTGGTGTGGAGGAACTTTTCCCTTGGCACCAAGTTCAATTGTTGAACTATCTTGAGTGGGAACTGCGGGACCTTTTCCTTTAATATCTACTACACTTGGTCCCCCTTGTTCCGTTCGACTTATTTTTCGTTGAGCATCGTCCTCCTTCTCATCCTCTGCTTCATATTCATTTTGCAAATGCTCAAATGCACAAGGGTTTCTTTTCTTTGATTCTTCATGCAATTCCCTAGCTTTTTTCCGTCCCACGGCCCTCGATTCTTTGGTAGAAGGCCTACCTTTTCTCTTCCCTCTAATTGGTTCCTTGACAGAGTACCTTGTGTGCGGAAACACGAAGTAACTCAAGTTTGTCAACCAAATTTGCCTTTGCGCCTTATTTAATGTATCGTATTTCTTGGCTATAGCCTTTCCAACGTGGGTGTCGGCAAACGATGCACCAAAATCTTGCTCGACGATGGGTTCATCGAAAGACAATTGTTGCCAAAACGGATCAATATCTTGAATTGGGATCACACCGTCTTCTTCGTACTTGGGCATCATATGCCGGCAGGGAAGTCCCAAACTTGACATGTTAGGACAAACACACTCTTCTTCTCCGTGTAAGTTGCCCAATCTATAGTGCTTTATTTCGTACATTATCTTCTCAATAGCAAAATGCGACACCTTATAAAAAATACTTTGGAGCAATGGTTCGTCTTTATAGCTGACGTGTTTTCTAGAAAGGCTTTTTTCAAAAGATTCCTTAACTCTGTCAAGGTCACGGACAAAATAATCGTGCATCGCTTCGAAGACCGTAACAAACCCACCATCACAATTATGAAGCTTCTTCTTCATTCTGTTGTGAGATGACTCCACGGTACTTGTAGCTTGGTTGTCAAAGTGCCTATATTGGTTTGTGAACGCCGCTACAAACTTCTCTTTATGGGGATTCAACCAATTGTCCATCAAATAGTTCACAACTTTTGGATAATTACTCCAATGCAAGCATAACATACGAACATTTTCTTCATAGTCTTCCTTGGTGATAGACCATGTCAAAGCATCCTATTTAGTTTGGAAACTAGCCCATTTTAGTTCCGCCAACTTGTCATCCTCCTTGAATTTTTCTTTGCCCGCTTCTTGTTCTGATACCGGCAATTTATTAATTCTCTCCATCTCGCTTCTCTTTGTTGGCCGAATAATCGTTTTGCACTTGGTTTGAATATTATTCCACAAGTGGAACGTGCAAAGAAGATGATGAGCATCTGGGAATACCCTTGCAATGGCATTCATCAAGCCTTGTTCTTTGTCGGTGATAATTACCTTAGGGGTATAACCTTCAACGTAGAATAATTTAATTTGTTCCAATGCCCACACATAGCTATCTTGGAGCTCGTTTCTCAAGAAGCAAAAGGCAACACTAAACGGGGACTTGGTAGAAGTTTGCCCTACAACATTCAATACCGGGAGCTCATACTTGTTAGTTTTGTACGTGCAATCCATCATAAGCACTTGATGTGAGCACCGTGCTAACTTTATAAACTCGGGATGAGCCAATATAATATGCTTAATTTCTTTATTTTCATCTTCTTCGTGAAACATGGTGTAGTTTTTTGTCTCCCCCAAGTACAAAAGTTGTTGGATCGGGTCCCTTTCTTCCCATTTCTCACGCTTCAACTTGGCTTTGGCGTTGTAGATTGTCTCCAATGTAGACACATTATTTGAGTTTATTTTCTTCAAGTGCCCGAGTATATCACTGGGTTTCAAACGCTTATTCGTCATATCGTTTACGATGAGCTTTTCTTCCTTGGTAAGCCGGGCCATAGAAGGATGCGTTAACAAAGTCTCTGGTGGTAGGTGGTTGTGACGACCGCATACAACTGTAGACAAGAACCACTTATTCTCGTTGTTCTTATGAAATTGAAGTTTGAGAGGACATCCCGTCTTCTTAGTGTAAGTTTTTCGTTTGATCTTCGTCTTTGGTACATACTCAGTACCCTTCTTTGCATGTCTTGTGTATTGTCCACTATACTCACAAACCATTTGAAAGCGGTTGTGTTTTTGTTGGTTGTTAAAAACAATCACACACATGATGAGTTTCCCATGTTCTGTAGCCCACTTCTTTGCATCTTCTTTTTTATCCCATGTCTACATGGTCCAAAAACATAAAGTTAGGTGAAAAAAAATGGCATTTTATGACAATTGTCGATAGGGATTAACAACTTATCTATAACCTACCAGTTCGTTCAAATAGTGATCCGTAGTATCTATAGTTTCAATATCATTTGGAGGAGGCTGATCATACATTGGTTGAGGTACAACCGAGACCTGAACAAAAAAGATCAAGGCCAAGCGTCAGAAAAAACACTAAAACCAATAAGTTTACGGTTGGGTTAGAAGCATCGGACCCAACCGTAATAGCGTCATACCCAACCGTAATATCGTCATACCCAACCGTAATACAGGGAAAAATAGTCAACCCAATGTTACGGTTGGGTTTGCAGCCAAAACCCAACCGTAACAAGTGCAGTAAATACCCATGCACGTAATAAGTTACGGTTGGGTTTGTGGTAAACACCCAACCGAAAAAATGTAAAACTGTACTTTTCAGAAACACAAATGGATACTTACGGTTGGGTTTCTTGAGAAAAACCAACTGTAACTATACTGTTGTAACAAATTTTTTTTTTTTTTTATGCACTTCAGTTCCTTAAATATCTGCAAAAAATGAAAAAGAGTTTAAGTTAGAATCATACCTGACTATTCTCAGCAGTTGTATCTTCACTTTGACGACTAATATCTCCATTTGCTTTAGTTTCACCATCACAACTTACACTTAAAACCTCTCTACCATCCAAATAATCATACATAGTTGGGTCTCCCTCAATGGGTATGTAGAATTTAGTTTGGCAATCATACAAGGATTCACCCTCCACAAATTTGCCACTAGAATCACTCATTTTGGTATTTTCAAAATTTTGGGTTAAAACTCTCTTATCTCTCTTCCACTTTTCCCACCAACACAAAACAAATACAAGATTGATTTAACCATAAAAAATGAAGAATATATGAAACGAAGATGATCATTTACGGTTGAGTTTCAAGAAACAACCCAACCGTAAATAAATTACCAATTAAAAACTTAAGTTTACGGTTGGGTAAGATAATTAAACCCAACCGTAATATAATTTGCAATAAAATAACATATTTGTTACGGTTAGGTTACATTACATAACCCAACCGTAAATGATCATCGCACTTAAACTAACACTAAAAATTACGGTTGGGTTCTAAGCCAAAACCCAACCGTAATATAATTTGCACAAAAATCACTAGGATATTACGGTTGGGTTTTAATGCAAAACCCAACCGTAAATTATCACTCAATAGTCACAAAAAAATTAGAATTCCAACGGTTATTTTTTTTCAAAATCTAGCCGTTGGGAATTTTTTCCCTATAAAACGAAACATTTCCTTTTATAATTTTCATTATTCTCTATCCCTTTCATTCTCATTATAATTCTAGACTTTCCAACTCATTCTCGCCATACCCTTTCAACCATTTAAAATGGTTCGATACACGAATGATGAAGATGTTGCAATTGTTCGAGGGTGGGTTACGATGATAGACCACGCTTACGAGAGAGCCTTCTATAACAACAATAGAAACATTGATATAGATGAAAATTGGATGGACTGTCAGGAGGACGATTCTTGGTGGGAGGGTGTGTTTGAAATGTTTGTGGCATTACACGGGAATAGATATCGGAGTACGATCAGTAACATCAAGGGACGCTTTGAGGCGTTGTATGAAGAAATGGAAAACCTAAAACTGGAAATGAAAATGAGAGTTGAAGCATTTCCCCACGAAACCAATGTGGAAAGAGTAAGTGTGTCAATTAATAAATCGTTCTTTCTTCCCAATTTTTTTTTTAAATAATGAAACTTATAATTGATTTATTTTTTTCAGCATGTCATGGCTAGGGCGCAGTATAAAATCAAATATGGGAAGGAGTTCAAGCATACAGATTGCTATCGTATCTTGGAACAAAGTTTATATCTTGAGTTTCGCCGTTATGATTAAGTGTTTAAGTGTTTAAGTTTAATCATCTAATGATCTACTGTATTTCGTTTCCTTTAGTTCTTCCTTTAATGTTAAAAATAAGGTTTTTAACAACTATGGTATTTGATAAGAAAATGAACTAAACCCAAGCATAACTAATTTTGTCTTAAAAACTTCTCTTACGGTTGGCTTCCATGACTCAACCCAGCCGTAACTAGAATCCATACTAAAAAAATTCATATTTACGGTTGGGTTCGATTACTAAACCCAACCGTAACAAAAATTGAACAAACACCAAACTTTCTTACAGTTGGGTCTCAAGGAAATAGCTAACCGTAACAATATCGTAAAATATACACTAAAACTAACACTAGAAGTTACGGTTGGGTTCGGTTACTCAACCAAACCGTAACTACATTTCACTCAAAATATCATTTTACGGTTGAGTTCGATTACTAAACCCAACCGTAAATAAATTGTAGAAACACCACAACTAAATTACGGTTGGGTTTCACCTCAAAACCCAACCGTAAATTCTACGGGAATCTCAAAATGTCTGAATTTACGTCCTCTCAAAATAGACAATTCCAACGGTTTTTTTTTTTCAAAAATCTACCCGTTGGTGACTTTTTCCCTATAAAAGGAAACCTTTACTTGTCACTTTCATTATTCTCTATCCCTTTCATTCTCATTATAATTCTACACTTTCTCATTATTCTCACCATACCCTTTCAACCACTAAAAATGGTAAATACATACACGAATGATGAAGATGTTGCAATTGTTCGAGCATGGCATACGATGGTAGAGCATGCTTATGATAGAGCCTTCTATAACAACAATAACAACGTTGTTTCACAAGAAGATTGGCATGAGGGTCAAGATACCGATGAATGGTGGAATCGTGTATTTCGAATGTTTGCGGCATTACATGGGAATGTAAACCCTTGGGTTACGTGGAGAGCCATCAAGAGACGGTTTGAGACGTTGTATCGATGCATGAACAACTTAAAACTGGAAATGCAAGCTAGATTCGAAGCAAATCCCTACGAGAACGGTGTGGAAAGAGTAAGTTTGTCGATTAATAAATCGTTAATTAAAAAGAGATTTCTAAAATTCAAACTTATAATTGATTTGTTTTTTTTTCAGCATGTGTTGGCTATGGAGCAATATAGAATCAAATATGGGGAGGAGTTCAAGCATACAGATTGCTATCATATTATGGAAACAAGTCGGGTGTTTGATTTTTGCCATTATCTTTAAGTGCTTAAGTGTAATCATCCAATGTTCTATTGTATTTCGTTTCCAATCGTTTATTTCCTTTAATGTACTACTTTAAATCTATTACAATAGAAGGAATAAGTTACAAAGTTGGGTTTTAAACCCAAATTGGAGTATATTGAAAATCAAAAAACAGTTAACAGGACCATTTACGGTTGGGTCCTATTACTAAACCCAACCGTAATACATTTTGTACAAACACCACAAATTGTCTACGGTAGGGTTTTAAGGCAAAACCCAACCGTAACTATGTTTTCAAATTCAAACAAAAATTTATAGAATCTGTTACGGTTGGGTTATAAACCCAACCCAACCGTAAATTGTACTGGATACGGTTGGGTTTTAAGGCAAAACCCAACCGTAATTATGTGTTGAAATTGGAACATAAATTATCAGAATTGTTACGGTTGGGTTATAAGCCAAAACCCAACCGTAAATTCTACTAGCTACGGTTGGGTTTTAAGGCAAAACCCAACCGTAACTCTGTGTTGAAATTAGAACAAAAATTATCAGATTATGTTACGGTTGGGTTATAAGCCAAAACCCAACCGTAAATTCTACTGGATAACACAAATTTAGATTATCTAATTTGTGTTTTTTTTCGTTTTTTCTTTGTTTCAAACACCCAATTTACCTTCAATCTAGAAAAAATGATTGAATTATTTCAAAATTTGATTTTTAAAACTCAAAATTAACCAAAAAAATCAATTCTCCTAAGGATAAGTTACGGTTGGTTTTTCCTTTAAAACCCAACCGTAACTATGGGAAAAATGTTGTTCATCATTTTCTTCAACTTACGGTTGGGTCTGGTTGAAAACCCAACCGTAACTAGGGGAAAAATTGGGTTCATTATTTTTCTTCTACTTACGGTTGGGTCTGGTTTAAAACCCAACCGTAACTTGGGAAAAAGATGGTGTTCATCATTGTTCTTTGAGTTACGGTTGGGTTTTGTTGAAAACCCAACCGTAAGTTTGAGAAAATTCGGTGTTCTTCGGTGTTCTTGGTGTTACGGTTGGGTCCGACATGAAACCCACCCGTAACTTTCTCTGAATCACAAAAAATCAAACTTTAAAATCGTGATTTCATCTAATTTGTGCCATAAAAAGATCAAGAGTTTAATCTAGAGGTATCTAAATGCTACTATGGTTTATTGAATCAAAATCTAGGGTTTAAAAAAAAAACCTATAAAATTTTCTTAAATTTCATCAAGTTTTTCTTCCCACCAAACACAAATTCAAAAAAAAAATTTGATCCAAAAAATTTGATTAAGAAATATATTATGTTTAATTAATCATGATTAGCTTAATCTAATCTTAACTAATTAATATAATTAAGATTAATAATCAAGGATAGTTTGGGTATTTGATAAGAATTATGGATAAGGGGTTTTTGAGTTGGAGCCCTTATATCAGGCTTCAATTTCAAATCCAATTCAACTCATAATTTATCTGCATCTCAATCTTTCACACATATTTGTGCTAACCTAATCGAAACTTTTTTATTATTTATTTATAAAATAATTTCTCAATCTCAAAATTAGGAAATTAATCGTAGACCCAAAGTTCGTGGTACAAAAGCTACAGTACCCGAAGATGAAAGTATCATTTGGTGCTATATTCCACGAAAATATCCCAAAATTACCTTACGTCAACATCTATTTCAACTGAATAGTGTTGACTTACTAAAATATCTATATAACTTTGTATAAACAAATCTCAAGCCCTAGATGAGATTGCCCGCTAGTATAGAGCAATTTCAGTATCATTGGTGATATATTCCGCAAATGAATGCCCAAAATTACCTTATATCAAATATTCGTGCTCAACTGAACAATATTGACTCACTAAAATACATTTATGGCTTTTATATAGAAGTATGTAACAAGTTACCCAGACCTTGTCCGTCTTAGTATTGGCTACGAGACTCGTCTGTCTTAGCCTGAGCACAAGGCTCATCCGTCTTAGTCATGAGAAAAAGGCCTATCCGTCTTAGTCTTAACTACAAGACTTGTCTGTCCTAGCTTGAGTACATGACTTATCCGTCTTAATCTTGGATACAAGACTCGTCCCTAGATCCTAGATGGATTGTCCACTAGTGTAGAGCAACTCGAACTTATTCCATGTGCAACAATTCTGTAACTGAATCCCTTGAACACGTTTCATATATACATATCAATATTAAGACTCAAATTGAGTAATATTGATTCATTACTGTATTCACAGTATCTATATAGACATTCAGTACTTGAAGTCTATTTATCAATAATGCAACATTGAACTCATCTATGCCCAACTCTCAGCTGAGTTGCATGGGCCTACTATTGTTTTTTATTCATTAAGGCTCTCATTGAGCAATATTGAACTTGTTTCAAGTCACAAAACTTTCATATATGAATTCCTTGAATTTGTTCTGTATATATATCAATACTCGGATTCGACTCATCTCAGAGTTCTAAGGCAGCAATGCCTCAACACTCATCTTAGTATTCTGATGACACCACTGCCTCAACACTTATCTCAGTGTTCTGAAGCACCGATGCTCAACATTCATCTTAGTGTTCTGTGGCACTACTGCCCCAAACACTCATTTTAGTGTTCTGATGGTAGCATTGCCTCAACACTCTCTACAACCAACTAATGTTCCAAAGACCTTCCCGTTGTTGTTAAGGTAGAAAAAGAATGCTCAAAATACCTAAGAGTATAATTGCAGAAAAAGCAAAACTTGCTCAAATAAAATAATAATAAATAAATATTATTCTATCTGGACTTGGTCATAAGTAGATTTGGTCCTTTTGCCATGCTAGTCTTATCTAACCGCACCTATCAAGCCCATGCTTATCCGCTTAGTTGCGCTTCATCACTTATCCATCAAATAAAACTTATCTGACCAATTTCATGTCTTGCTTTGCCATGAAACTTTACCTATCTATCCAAGATATATTTCTATCTTGCTTATCCGAAAGTTCTAGCCATCACACCAAATTCGAAAATTTGTTACACTAATATTTTCCCAATTATCCCTTCAAATATCACATCAAACTTTCCGAGAATCGGAAACTGCAACACATAACCTAGCTCAACCAAGGTGTGTCTAATACTAGACATTTGTACGCATATACGAGCATCATATATTTTAGTCATACTCGACTGGTCACCTTTTATGCGCTTAGAAACTATGACATTGTCGTTAATATTATATTCTCTAAATACATACTAAGTTAATTTCAAAAGATATAGCGACAACCAGACATTTGTCGTCCTTATTATATTCCTTAAGTACATACTGAGTTAATTTTTGGAAAGGTAAGCAACACATTTGCATCCCTTTTAAGATAATACTTCGTGGATAGAGTTTTTCTAAACTTTTGGTTCGAGTGAACTATATAGCTTACGTGAATTCCAGTCCAACAATCGGCTTAAGGATGAGTTTGCCAGGTTCCACTCAACTTATGAGAAACTTTCTGAGGATAAAGTTACACAACGGTAGAGCTTCAAAGTCAATGTTTTAAGAGTATTACATTTTATTTAGGGAAACGTTTATTGAACATGTTGCAGTTGAAAAAGTATGTCTCTGATCTTCTGAGCATGGGGTCTCAATTTGGATTTATTTGACTATCTGCTGAAGTTATCTTAATGCATTTGATTAAGAAGACTGTAAAAGTTGAATTAAGAGATATGCTTTTACTACCATCTCAAAGGAAGTGATCTCTCAAATTGCATTATATTCATATTTCTTTCATCTATTACAGATAAACTCGATGACTAAGACTGTTCTTTTGTATTAGTTACAATTCATCAACGACAATTTTGTGCCTTCTTTTATTTTTAAGTTTCTTATCTAGGTCAATTACGATAATATGATGTCAAGATGCGAAAACTTCTGCTTGCTAGGGATATCAGTTAGATTTGCCACCATCGATTTGTGCATGCATTTATCCATAGGGTTTAGGGTTCAGGTACAGTAAGTCCTTTGTTATTGCCGTTTTGCAGGTGCTATAATGGAATAAGAATACAATTATTGTTCTTCACCGATCATACTATGGCAAATGTTTTTTCCTTTTAAATTTAACTCTTTGACGTCGTCGCACGTTTAGTATTATCTCAATGCTTTGTGCAGGTGCATATCGCGTTCATTTTCACTACAAATTCCTGAAATAACTTAGTAACAATAATGCTTTGTTCTTCCCCATTTGACTTCATTTGCCGTGCGAGAGCTTAACAAAAACCAGGCTCCGGAAAGAGTTGTGTGTTATTTCAATGTGAGAAGAAGAAACTCTAAATCCTAGAGTTTCTTGGCACTCCAACCAGCAAGTGATGATTTTGTCTTAAACATTTCAGTGCTAAAATTTTGTAAATTAGCAACATGAAAATCTCTAACTTAAGAACTATCTATTAAAGAATCCTGAATGTATATATTGTAGTCTTTAATACGTAAAATAAGTGTTGTTATTGGAAATCTTTATGCCGAGACAACAAAATCCTAAAGTAACACAAGATTGTTTTAAATAGTTTGGGAGTACATCGTATAAATCACATTAATAAACAAATGGGTTAGTTTTACTTTTTTAAGTATTTGTTGAACTTTTCAGTAATCCCTTGGAAATGTTGGCAGCTCTTATATTAGGCTCTCTAACTGGATTTGCTGCAAGGAACCAATTGAAAGCAGTATAGCTGCAGTACAAGGTCTGTAAAGCCTGAAACGTCTTTGTGCAAACAATTTTGATGACTAATCGAAAACATGAGTGTTTATCAAGTGGAGTGCTTTCCGAGGGCAATATCCAAATTGGAAGGTCTTGAGAATTTCCAACACTTTTTATTACAGGGGTGGCTGTAACTGCCTGCTTCGTGAATTTAATGAAAATCCAAGTGGTAGCCGAAATTTCGAAATGAAGTTGAGAATTCCAAAAGTTTTTCTATTTTGATTTATGATTTATGCAACAAACAGTACACATGGGTAACAGGATATGAAGTTCACCTAAGCTCATTTGACCACAATCACAAAAAGGTAATAAGCCTTTCTTAATATATATCTATTTCAGTTGACATTCTATTAAATTAATTTTTATAAATAGAATATTATTCATTTTAAAATAATTAATTATTATAAATTTTAATATACTGAATAACTGATTATAAATTTATGATTAATTATAATAATAGTTATCAAACAACCTCTATAATCACTTAAAAATTGAAATATGATACCTAGTTATTTAATAATTATTGAGCCAGACATAATGGTCAAATGACTCCAATTACATGAAATTCATTCGAACGCCAACCAATTGAGTTAGAAAAAAACAAAGACAGACTGAGTTAGAAATTAAGTCAGACTCACATCTAATTAGACACGGTGGAGTCAGACACGAGACAGCCGAAAAGAAACACCCTCGGAGGTTTTTAGGTATCTTTGGTCTCCAACTGGACCAATCGTCTTCCTTACTGAGTGAGTGAGGAGTCACAATGAATAAGAGGATTAAATGAAATTGATAGAGAGCGCATTTTCATTTAAAATCAAAAGGATGATTTCCATGGTGGCGACAATCAACTCCTTCTCACATTTTCTGTAAATTTCTCTCTTTTTTTTTTCTTTCATTTATTTGTTAAATTATAAATTGGAAATGATTCTTCTTCGAATCCTGGATCATTAAGACAACTTATCGTTTCTTCTTCTTCTTCTACGAACTCGATTGTATTCGGAGGACTCCCTACATCAACTCAAACAACATTTCCTCCTTTACAAACTCGGATCAGGTAATAATCTGTTATCTCAATCGAAACACCATTTCAGCATAGACTATCTAACCAGCTTGTTTTTTAGAGCTTATTTGTGTATTTATGAATGAATTTCAGATCACTATGTCGTGTTAGTGGTACAAACAATGAAGAAGCTTCTGCTAAAGCAGCTGCAGCAACTGCTGACATTGGAGGTCCAACCATGTATTTTTCCTGAGTATTTCTGGTCTTTTGGATGTATCGTGCTCAACAAAAATTTAAGCTATTAAGCATTCCTGTTGTGTCAATTTTACGATTTTATTTTTCAGATTTGACAAGATTATATCCAAGGATATACCTTCAACCATAGTGTATGAGGACGATAAGGTGTTGGCATTTCGTGATATCAATCCTCAAGCACCTGTGCATGTTGTAGTAATTCCCAAGTTCAGGGATGGACTAACAGAGCTTGGAAAGGTATTTATTTTCCCTTCCTCGATAGTTAATACACAAGTTAACAGTGATGCTTGCACTAGGAAACAAGTAGAATCTAAGTCCCAGAGTACTCTCTAAGGTTTTTCCTCGTGTATAGTAAGGAGATTTTATTGTAAGTGAAGCCAAAGATTTCACAAACAAAATTAATTGTTTTCTCTAATTAGGATGGAACTCTTTTAAGTCTTTCAAGCGAACAAGGATTCTTTCCACATCAAGGGCCTGATCTTACTTGGATTAATTTTAGGAAGAAATTTTCCCTCCCATCCCGTAATGAGCATCAGAACGGTTATATTCTAGCTTTGGATCATGTCTGTGTTGATTAAGTCTCGTCTAAGTTCTGATCATTGGAAATATATATATATATATATATATATATATATATATTGCAGTGCCTTATGCATAGTTTAGGCTGCTGTTTTAGTTTGGTGCACCTAAAAATACTCCCACAAACTATTCTTGGGTTTCATTATATACTATTAGAATGAGGGTCAGAGCTGCTGCTTACCTTCCGTTAATACTGGGTATGCAGTATATGCTTCCTTTTGAGCCTGTCAAGAATACATTCCTCATCTTTGACTTTGTTGTCTTTGATGAACACATAAATTGCTAATTGTATACCATTCATATTGTTGTGATATTTTTGGTACCTTACATCTTGTGTAATACTTATCCATAGGCTGAACCAAGGCACAGTGAGATACTGGGTCATCTTCTATATACTGCAAAAATAGTAGCAGAGAAGGAAGGCATCTTGGACGGATTTCGTGTTGTTGTCAATAATGGTCCTGGTGGCTGTAAGTTTTTATTCACACCTCTTTAATTTGTTAATTTTTGGTAGGTTTCCTTGTATTGTTCAATGATTGGTCTGCGCTGATGCATGATTAAATCTATTTCCACAGGTCAATCTGTTTATCATCTGCACTTGCATGTACTTGGAGGAAGACAAATGAAATGGCCACCTGGTTAAATATCCATACAGACTTCTCTATTAGGCTCGTTTATCTTACTTCTTCTTAGATTACAATGTGCTTATCTGTTATTTTTTTTGAATTTTTCTTTTTTGTGACTGTCAGTTCTGATGAAATGTTTTTAATGAAATTCACTTACAAAATAATGTACTAAAATGCTTATGAGCGAGAGTTACGTCAGCCTTTTTCGTCAACCAGTTACATAGACCTCGCGTTTACGCAAAATCAACTCCTCAAGTTTAGTTTGTGCTCCCTACATTGCCGGTGGAATAACTAGACAATGAAGCACATTGACATATGAGCTGACGAAGGATCAAACGGCACATGAACTACCTAGGAATGTTGCCTAAACTAGAGTGATTGCTAAACATATTCCTGTACTTGGTTCCAATTCCTAGATAAGTAAACTGTAATGGCATAAACAAAAAACCAGGCAATCCTCTAAACCTCTGTTACCTACATCCCTGAATTTGGGCATTCCTCAACTTGTCTGCGACCTACATTAACTTTAAGAGCACCCAGCCAAATACTTCTGCTGTGGATACCCCCTCCCACCCAGCCAAATACTTCTGCTGAGCCAATACTTAATATTAGCTTTATGTTGCCCCTCAAAAGGGTTTGAGCGATGTAGGCTGGAGCTCCCTTGAGCAATTCCTATACAAATTTCTCTGCATTGTTGTGGCTATTACTAGACCTTGGTGTCTGCTCCAATCGTTGTTTGTGGTGTAAGTAGTATAAGCTGATTCCTTATCCCATATATATACCAAATTTAAGTATCTTATCTTCTTTACCATAGAGAAAAAAAATATAGGAAATACCACAGAGATGAACAAAAGTTGCTGAAGCAAAGTGAACCAGTTATTTGAGAGTTGTACAAGAAAATATAGAAATATCAAGGAAGGAGGAATTCCAGGTTTTCGAATGGATAAAATTCAAATGATAGCACTTCCAATAGTAGGAATAGTTGCAGTTGCCGCCGCGACTTTCTATGCAGTAAGCTTTAATGAGATTCGCGAGGTATGAAATACAGTGATCGTCCTAAATTGAGTACTTATGCTGTGCTTATCAAAATGCAGATTGATGGTATGTATAGTTAATACTATTTTCATCCTAGGAAAAATAATATTTTTATTTCTTCATTTTTATCTAAAAATAGGTTAAGTCAGAAAAATGAAAGTATCGTTTTTCCTAGGACGGAATGAGTTTATCTTATTGATCATAACAAAGTTATTGGGATGTTGTATGTATGCAGAAATCTTTAAAGGACTATGAAGATTCGGAAAATGATGGAGCATTTAAGTCTTCATTGAGTTCTAGAGAAAGAAGAGCAAGAAGAAAAGCTGACAAACGGAAATAGGAGGAAGTTGGGGCAATTTACAATATGTAATCCGAAATAGCTCATTCTGCAATCTCGCAGCTCATTAATTCTTTTCTTCTGTTGGTGTATGTGTGCGCGCGCATAATTGTGTGGCTGTAGAGTTCTTAATTACCCTTTCAGTTCCTAATTACTAAGAATCAAATGTATCATGGAAATCCAGTGACAGATTAATGCAAGCGTGAATAATGCCATGTTGCTGGAATCAATCCAGTTTCAATTTTAAGCATTCTGAAAGTGATGTTCTGAGTATGCATACATCAATTGACAATGAAACATTTATTCAAATAATCTAATTAGCATCATATATTAGTTCCATTGAAAGCTCTAAATAAAGAAATAAAAGATTCCTTTATGCGCTCCAGATATCGAGTACCAGTTCCCTTGTTAATATCTGATATTTTTAAACCGTACCTTTGATTCTGATATCTGAGTCGTCAAGGCTTTAAGTTAGTCATGTCTCTCAAATTCAATCCTCTTATATCCTCAAACATGCTGTTTTTCTGCCTCCATCTTTTCATCCCTCAGTTTCCATCTTTCTTCCACTAGTTTTGTCCACCATGCTGATAACTTGGGCATAAAAATCTCAGACCATAAAAAAGTAACTGATAAAACCATTAGACAGGCTAGCCGAGGTGATGTAAGCTCAAATGTGAAACCAGGTGGAACCAGCTGAGATAGTGCCCATAATACAATTGATGAAATTATAAACCATGGAAGCAGTGTTGCTACCCTAACTAAACACTCCGGAGTAACACAAAGTATACACACTATCCTTCACCAATCAAATGGAACCCTAAAATAAGAAACTCAGCAAAATGCAGCACCCTCCCTCACCATTTTCTTTTCTACCTGTTGGTATCCAAAAACAACAATCTTGAAATCAAAAACATAAATAGAAAAGAATCAAGAAACCCTAATTTGTATCTAAATTGAATACTTACGAATTTGTCGCACAAGGGGATAGAGATAAAAACCAGCACTGATATTAGGGTTTGCATTCAACAAGGTCGTTTAAGAGTATATACTGTTAATATTTAATATTTTTACATTGTGCCTTTGATTCTGATATCTGAGTCGTCGAGGCTTTCAGTTAGTCCTATCTCTCAAATCACTCCTCTTATATCCTCTAACATGCTGTTTTTCTGCCTCCATATTTCCATCCCTCGGTTTCTATCTTTCTTCCACTAGTTTTGTACCATGCTGATAGCTTTGGCATAAAAATCTCATACCAGAAAAGAGTAACTGATAAAACCATTAGATATGCTCGCCGAGGTGATGTAAGCTCAAATGTAAAACTAGGTGGAACCAGCTGAGATAGTGCCCTACAATTGATGAAATTATAAACCATAAAAGCAGTGTTGCTACCCTCACTGAACACTGCTGAGTAACACAAAGTATACACACTATCCTTCACCAATCAAACAGAACCCTAAAATAAGAAACTCATCAAAATGCAGCACCCTCCTTCACCGTTTTCTTTTCTACCTGTTGGTATCCAAAAACAACAATCTTGTAATAAAAAACAACAATAGAAAAGAACCAACAAACCCTAATCTGTATCTAAATTGAATACTTACGAATCTGCCGCACAAGGGGATAGAGATAAAAACCAGCACTGATATTAGGGTTTGCATTCAACAAGGTCGTTTTGGAGTATATAATGTTAATATCTGATATTTTTACACCGTGCCTTTGATTCTAATATCTGAGTCGTCGAGGCTTTCAGTTAGTCATGTCTCTCAAATTCACTCCTCTTATATCCTCTAACATGCTGTTTTTCTGCCTCCATCTTTTCATCCCTCAGTTTCCATCTTTCTTCTACTAGTTTTGTCCACCATGCTGATAGATTTGGCATAAGAATCTCAGACCAGAAAAGAGTAACTGATAAAACCATTAGACATGCTAGCCGAGGTGATGTAAGCTAAAATGTACAACCAACACTGATATTAGGGTTCACATTCAACAAGGTCGTTTTGGAGTATATATTGTTCTTTCTGTTACTTTGCCGGCTATTATGGTCATTAAGGTTTTATTGAGTCTCAAAATAATTCGGGTGTTAATTTTATAACCAACTAGTTTAGCCTATAAGGATTGTCTAAGAGCTTCTACAATTATACAAAGTTAAAAGCTAAAAAAACTAAGCCATATATGGCTGTTAACTATAGTGGTGACACGGTTGTGAGAAGAAAATCCAAATCCAAACGTAAGTATTATCAACATTTAGTTTAAGGCGGAATTTATATTTATGTTTCACTGAAATTCAAACAGTATAAAATAGTGCGTCCACATCAAACGAACTATAAATCTTCTTTTGAAATTCAAACGGTATAAAATATTGCGTCCACATTAGAAATGGTATTAAATAGTGCATCCCACTTCAAACGCTTGACCAAGTTGCGTCTAGTTATATTAAGCTATTGCCAAATTGGGTTGCCAAATTTGGCTACCCGGCATAATTTTTTTTAACTTTTAACACCTATAGCGCTCTCGACTACGACTCCATTTTTTTCTTCCAAATATAACTTATAACTCTATGATTGTGGATGCTCTAAAGCTTTAAAAAAATCTATGTTACTCTTTCGTTATCCTTATATTATTATTATCCAAGATATAACTTAGTTCACACTAAAGAAAAAGAAAAAAAATATTGGTTGATGTTTGGTCAGATATTTGTCCAACTTAAGGATTATATTTGAAAACCGCGTTGACTTTTGTTGACTGTGTTAAGTCAAATATTGTTATTGACATTACGAAATTACCTCAAGTGTGGGCTCATTTTAATCAAATCCAACTGTTCCAAAGAAAACCCTTAAGAAAACCATCAAATTACAAATTCTAAAATTTTAATCCTAAACCTAAATTACACCATCACTTATTGATATATAATCACCAATCGAATAACCCAACTCCATTACTACTAATTCAAAATCTCCAATCTCTATCCAATTATACAATTCCTCAATCAATCCCCGATTGATTCATATCTCAAAACAATATTACATAAATGGAGATGCCAATATTACATAAATGATTCACGGACAACAAATAAAACCTCTTTCTACCATAATATCAGTCAGACATGGAATTGAAATTTTATCCTCTTTGATGAAGTGTAGAGAACTGAGATGAACAAACATAGCTTTAACTTCAATATTTCCAACATCACGTTGTATCGATTTTTCATCGTGATTAAGGTCTTACAATCTATGATTCACCATTTGTACAAATACTTCATCAACATTCGAAAAGAAAACCGTAAATTTATCATTCACTACGATCATATTTACAACATTTTTCAAAAAAAACTATTCATCAACAAGTTGTTCTTCCCCTTAGTTGCATCTCCATAAAAAAACCATCCCAAAATCGAGACCTATAATACCTCAAAATCCTGTCCCCAAGTCATCAATATCCACAATCTCCTGCACTTCAAAAAACTACCCCCAACACAAACCATATCTTCGACCTATCAATTTAACAACCTTTTTCAAAGAACTAAAACCTTCAAAAGCAAATTAAAAACCATCCGTCTTACAAAAGAGAACAACCATTTCAAATCATTCCATAGCATAAAGAAGAAAATTGGTAGCAAACACCGAGAAGATAATTTCAAAAAGAACTTGGTAGTAATTTTTAAAATTTATACCAAAATTACCTTCTCTGATGTTCAAAGGAAAATTACCAATCATCTTCCCCATCATAGATATCCCTATCTTCTTCCTTATATTGAGTACTATACTCATCTCCAAATGTTGCTGCTGAACCATCAGAATCATTCCCAGAATCAGAATCCTCAAAACCCTCATAATCACCTCCTTCATCTTCATTTTCTTCCTCAGATGTCTCCACCTCCTGTGCATTTTCAACACCATGATTCATCTCCTCATTTTCTCCCTCAGCCGTTGTCTGTGTAAATATGGGGGGATTCTATTTTTATGCCAAATACCTTCTGTATAATGCATTCTTTTTTCTTGCAACATCTCTCTTTTTCTCCACCTCGGTCTCAGAATTTTCCTCAGCAGTACTTATTTCCTCTATGTAATACTCATACCCCCCCATCAGAATTCTCGGTATCTCAAAACCATGCTTCATTGATCTTTCAGGCCCGAAACTTGAAAAAACGAAAACTGCATAGCTTAGAAGTTAATGTTTTGAGCTTCCACATTCAAGAAATTAAGGGGTAGTAGACAATCCAGTACATCCACAACTTAGTCATTCGAGCCTTAATGTCTCTTTTTCCAGTTATAATCACCACCTATATCATCCTTCTCATCTCTTTTCATATCAATCCTTGCAAGTCGTTTTTCTTTCCACTGAGCAAATTCTTCTGCATTCTTCTCACGCTCTCTCTCGAATTCAGTCATTCGACTTCGTCTACATACTTCACTCTGCAACTCAACAACCAGATCTTTCAAATCATTGGTTTCTAACCTCGATGCATTTCTTTTTAGCAAACCATAAGTCTCAGAAGGGTTTGTGGTTGGTTGATTGATAGACACATTTTTGTGTCTAAATTGCACTCGATTATCTATTTTGATAGTGTTCGTTTTTTTACTTATTATGGCTTATTATGTCTTTGTAGGTATTTTCAAGAAATAAATATTTGTGGAAAATTCGGCTCAAAAAGCGTTAAAGGCACCCACAATTTGGATTGGGGGCACCTCCCTTTGAATTTGAAATTCCGAAAATGGCGGGAAGAGGAAAGCTACGTGAGAAAGCTTCTGCATGATTTTGTAACCGAGTTTTAAGGATTTTCAACGTGTTCTTTCTATCTCAGATTGTTTAAACACTCAAAGGATAACATAACGCACGTCAACAAAGAGTTTTAGCCGGAGAAAATTGCTTGGAAAAATCGAATCTGGACGGGAAAAGGAGTTCTTCCCTGTTTCGGTTTCACACGGGATTTCAAGTAGATTTGGATTTGTTTTTGGTTCCTTATCGGTTCATAAGGGTTGCTAGGGTTTACCAATACTATATATAGCAAAGAGAAGCCAAGAAAAATTAAGAGAGAGCCACCGTAAAAAAACAGGAAGAGAAGAAAAGGATTTTGCTGCTGCCGAAGAAGAAGAACAACTGAAGAACAAACAGCACCAGCGAAATGTCGTTCATTCTGTCGTTGTTTCAGTCGCTCCTTCAGCTGCTTCAACAGTTGTTCTTTCGCTACACACACGATCCGTCTTTCTTTCCTGTAATTTTTTTCTGCTGCTATAACACTCTGAACCCTTCACTGTAACGCTTATAAGCGTCTCATAACGTCTGTGTTACTTCTTTTTAATCATTGTATGAGCAATGCAAGACTATTTTGAGTGTGTTTCCATTACAATGAGTTAATCACCATCACTGGGGCGATAGAGGAAGCCGTTCTTCCAATAATTAAGTGGTATGTCTATTTTATTTATATTTTCTTTACAATTCTTTTATTATTAATTGCTTGGATTAAAATTGAAATTTTGGTTTTTCTTAAATAGTTGTGTTCTCTTTTGATGAATCATGCTTGGTTAACTGCTTTTGATGTCTCATGCTTAGGATTTACAATTATTCTTTCAAAAACCTATCTTTGACATATTTAGATTAAATTGAGCATAGAATTGTTAGGCATATCACTGAAGTACTGGTGAATGGTGGAATCTTAAACCCTAGTTTTCTTCCATCTATTTTTAAAATCAAATCTGTTTAATCTTATTTATTTTTAGTAATTAAAAATTAGGTCTAGAAATTAAATCTTCACAAGTCCGAGAATCGAATCTATTTTACCACTATATTAAAATCACATCAATTTTTGACGCCTCTGTCGGGACTTGTTTTTAGGTTTAGAGTTTTAGATTTATTTTTAGGTTTTATTTTTATTTTTATTATTTTACTTTGTTCTATTTTACGTTTCTTTTGGTATTTTTCTTTTTGCCACAGGTTGGATTTTGGATCGAAAAAAAAGTGAGCCAAAGACTTGGAATTAAAGCTAAAGACTTGGAGTTAAAAGTTAAAGCTTAAAGAACGAAAAAGAAGACGAAGATTTTTCTTAATTAGATTTTATTTTATTTAGATTTTAATTGTTTTCTTTTAGAAAGTGTATTAGGATTTTTATTATTTCTGTAATTTTTCTTTTGTTTTTTTTGGACACTTTTTGGACATTTATTTTCGACTTTGGACATTTTATTATTTTTAAACCCTACGGAAGGGTATTATTTGAATATAAACTGCTACATGGAAGGACGACAATTACGATATTGTCTCGGACCCTCGGGTTCGCACACTAACACAGGAGTCGGTGGCCTGATCGACTACAACCGATTCATCCCCCGTCTGGTACGGGAGGTAAGACTCGATCAATCCACGAAACCCCTGCAAGTGGGTTTACTGTATTCCTTAGTATGCATATATGTTGAGGAATTGAAAACGGACTTACTTTTCTAGTAAAGGGCAAGAACTGGCCATACAAGATAAGGACTCGGATTTCATCACCGTTTCCTTCTTTCCCGCTGTAGGAACACGTTACCAAACGCGAACCTAAAACCTTAAAATTTTGACTAGAAAGAGGCCGATAGGGTAACGAACTTATAGGAAACTCGTTCAAAAGGACTGTATTGGTCACTCTGTCAGCCGAACTCGAAGTTCAATAAGATTATTTCAAGTTGATTAGATCCGCCTTGTAACCCAGGGAAAAGTGTCAAAGAGACAGGGTTATCAAAGCTCCTTAGAGCTTATCCTGTTTCTCTTCGACTTAATCTAATTCGGATCGTTATAGGTTTGCTAAAATTGTAACTAGTTGCCTTTCGAAAGAATAGAAGCTGGTCTAGAAACAATCTAAGTGGAGCCATCATGCTTTTTGTTTGCTAGATTCAATAGGTTTGATTTGGTTGAGTCATCCTTGCTTGTGATTGTTAGAATTTCCTTCCGTTTAGGATTTATTTATTTTTAGTTTTTATTTAGTGTATGCCAAGACCGCTCTTCAAGCGGACTTGGAAAAGAGACGATTTAGGTCGCTTAATTAGTGACAAGCCTAGTAGTTCTGTCCCTGGAAACGAGAACCTCGAAGACTCTTCTTTTGAGAGCCTTGTTTTTGATTTTGAGAACTTGACACTGTGTGAAGAAGTTACTTCTAGTTCTTTGATAGCGCTAGCAATGACAACTTTAAAAGCTTTGTTGAACCCGACTAGGAGTTCTCGTCCATCATGTATCAAGTTAGCTGATACTGAAGCAAACTATGAGTTTAAACCTGGGATCATACAGATACTCTTAATCTTCTTAGGGAAAGAAAATGAAAACCCATATTTCCATGTTAGGGATTTTGAGGAAAGAAGACCCTTAATACAGGCCCAGGGGGAAGGTCTAACCCACCCCGATAACTTAAGATGTCTAGTCGGGTTCTCGTTTAGTTTCGAACCGTAGATACATAAACAAGAGGAAAACTACGTCTATAATCAAGGGTGATTATGTAGTACCATTAGGATCAAGGACCTAGATAATGAATCATTGAAACTTAGACTGTTTCCTTTTTCGCTAAGAGACAAAGCCAAATCTTGGCTATATAGTTTGACTTCCGAGTCAATTGAAACCTATGAACAACTTACATCTGCCTTTTCCCAGAAGTTTTTCCCTAGGCATAAAATTTCATCTATTAGGCAGCAGATTTGCACATTTGCTCAACAAGAGGGAGAATCTTTATATAGGTATTTAGAAAGGTTCAATGACTTATTATCCCAATATCCTGATCATGGTTTAGAAAAAGTAAGGCTAGTTCAGATCCTCTACGAGGGTTTAAATTATTCGACAACAACCATGGTTGAGTCTTTATGCACAGGTGGGTTTGAAAATAAAACTGTCGATGGCGCGATGACATTTTTGAATAAAATCGCCGAGAAAACCCAACAGTGGGAAAATAGTAGGGAGCCCCAAAGAACAATTCTTCTAAGTAGAGAGAATGTTAATAGGGTAAAAGGATCTTTTGAATCGGATGCCAAAATAACGGTTATATCGAAAAGGTTAGAAACTTTAGAACTGAGTCAATCTAGTAGTATTGAGCCCAAACCATTTTGGTAAGGACAGACTGTTGAAGAGCAAGCCCATGCTCTTATAATAACACTAGGTTTGATAATCATCAGAAGTTCGACCCTTATTCAGAAACCCATAACCCTGGTTGGAGAAACCATCCTAACCTTTCTTGGTCCAAGGGCCAGAGTCAAGGTCAGTCTAGTAATTCTAAGGTTCCCCCAGATTTTGGTTATACTAAGAATCCTTCAGGACCGACACAATTTCAGAATCCAATAGATAAGACGATCATGAGTTTAGCAGAGTATGTTGCCTCATTAACTTAGAACACTAAAGATTTTCAGCAGCTTGTCAACCAAAGTTTACGAGAAAATCAAAAGATCGTTCAGGATAACAGTCAGGCTATTTCTAATTTAGAAACGCAGGTTGGCCAAATCGCTGAGTCTTTGAGAGAAAGAAAAAAAATGCAAGTTCCCTAGTCAACCACACCCTAATCCTAGAGGAGTTCATGAAGTATCTTTTAGTGAGAAATCATCAAATCATGTGAATGCAATTAGAACCCTTAGAAATGGTAAAGTGGTAGATAACAAGGTAACCATGCATGATAGTGAACATACTGTAGCTCACCCTGCTGAGCCAGTAGCTGTTGAGACTGACGAAGTCTCTAAAGAGCCCGATGTAGCTCCTCATAAGCCAGATTTTGTGCGCAGAGCCCCGTTCCCACAATTGTTAGCACCAACAAAGAAAAAATCCAACTTTAATGACATATTAGAGGTTTTTAAGCAAGTCACGATCAACCTTCCATTATTATATGCAATTAGGCAGATTCCTCCTTATGCCAAGTTCCTTAAGGACATGTGCACGCGAAACCGAAAGCTTAGTGTACAAAAGAAAGCCTTTTTAGCTAGTCATGTGAGTTCAATTATCCATAACAATACAACTCTTAAGTACAAAGACCCAGGTTCCCCAACCATTTCTTGCACAATAGGTAATTACCATGTTGAGAAAGCCTTACTTGACTTAGGAGACAGTGTGAACTTACTACCGTACCATGTGTACCTCCATCTAGGACTTGGTGATTTGAAACCTACTCAGATGACACTGCAGTTAGCTGATAACTTTGTTAAAAGATCCGTTAGAGAAATGCCTAGACAACTTTGGGTTTGATTTTGATGATGATAGTGTAATCAATGAGGTGAATGCTTTGTTAGATTCATCCCCTTTGTTAGACACTAGTAATGGATGGAAACCTGAGTTTGAACAACTACCAGTTTCTAAATCTACCCTAATTTCTTCTTTAGAAGGGCCTCCTAAGTTGGACCTTAAACAACTCCATATACTCTGAAATATATGTATTTAGGCCCATATGAGACTTTGCCTGTGATTGTAGCATCCGACTTGGATAGTAACCAGGAAAGTACGCTAGTGACCGTGCTTCAAGATAATAAGAAATCTTTAGGGTGGACCATAACAGATATTAAGGGAATAAGTCCTACTGTTTGTATGCATCAGATTCATTTAGAGGATGATACAAAACCGTTTAGGGAGATGCAACGTCGACTTAAACCTAATATGAAAGAAGTAGTTCGAACTGAAGTGCTTAAGTTATTAGATGCGGGTATTATTTACCCAATTTTAGACAGTAAGTGGGTCAGCCCCGTTCAGGTTGTCCCCAAGAAATCAGGTATCACTGTAGTTCAGAATGATAACAATGAATTAATCCCAACCCGAGTGACCACGGGGTGGCGTGTTTGTATTGACAATAGAAAATTGAACAAGGTCACAAGGAATGATCACTTTCCCCTTCCTTTCATCGACCAAATGCTAGAGAGATTAGCTGGACATAGCCACTATTGCTTGCTAGATGGTTTTTCTGGTTATAATCAGATTGTTATTTCCCTAGAAGACCAAGAGAAAACTACTTTTACCTGTCCCTTTGGTACCTTTGCGTATAGACGCATGCCTTTCGGGTTGTGTAATGCACCCGCTACTTTTCAGCGTTGTATGATGAGCATATTTTCTGACATGGTAGAACGGTTTTTAGAGGTCTTTATGGATGATTTTTCGGTATTTGGGTCATCTTTTGATGAATGCTTGCATCATTTGACATTAGTGTTGACTAGGTGTAAGGAAAAGAATTTAGTGGTTAATTGGGAAAAATGCCATTTCATGGTTCGATCAGGAATTGTTTTAGGGCATATCGTATCTTCTAAGGGTATAGAGGTAGACAAATCCAAAGTTGACCTTATTAAGACTTTACAGGTTCCCAAAACTGTACGAGATGTTAGGTCATTCTTAGGGCATGCAGGTTTTTATCGTCGATTCATTAAGGATTTTAGCTTGATTTCTAGACCTCTTTGCAATTTGCTTGCAAAAGATGTTAAGTTTGTATTTGATGATGCTTGTTTAGAGGCTTTTGAGAAGCTTAAGACTTTACTCACTGCCGCTCCCATAGTCCAGGCACCTAATTAGAACCTACCCTTTGAGATAATGTGTGATGTTTCAGACTATGCTATTGGTGTTGTGTTAGGTCAGCGAGAGAACAAATTACTTCATGTGATTTACTATGCTAGCAAAACCCTGAATGATGCCCAACTGAACTACACCACCACAGAGAAGGAACTGTTAGCCATTGTTTTTGCCTTAGACAAGTTTAGATCCTATCTCTTAGGTTCTAAGGTTATAGTCTTTACCGATCATGCTTCTTTGAAATACCTTCTGTCTAAGAAGGATACTAAACCTAGATTGATTAGATGGATCCTTTTGTTAAAAGAATTCTCACTAGAAATGAGAGACAAAAAGGGTGCCAAAAATGTAGTAGCAGACCACTTGTCTAGACTTGTTTTGGATTCCCCAGATGTTCTCCTCCTGTGAGGGATAGCTTTCCTGATGAACAACTATTTGTTGTTTCCCAATCACCTTGGTTTGCGAATATAGTGAACTATCTTGTTATTGGTCGAATGCCTCAACACTGGGGTAAACAAGATCGTTCTAGGTTTTTAGCTGAGGTGAAACATTTCTTTTGGGACGATCCTTACTTGTTTAAGTATTGTCCAGACCATATTATTAGGAGATGTATACCTGAGAGTGACCAGTCAAGTATTATTTCCTTTTGTCATGATCACGCTTGTGGGGGTCACTTTAGTGCTAAGAAGACTTCTACTAAGATATTGCAGTGTGGATTCTACTGGCCGTCGTTGTTTAAAGATTCCCAAAGTTACTGTGTTGCTTGTGACCGATGCCAGAAGTTAGGAACCATTTCTCGTAGAAATATGATGCCTTTGAACCCTATTTTAGTTATTGAGGTCTTTGATGTGTGGGGCATTGATTTTATGGGTCCTTTTCCTAATTCTTTTGGTTATTTTTACATCCTTGTCGCCGTAGACTATGTGTCTAAGTGGGTAGAGGCGGTTTTGTATAAAACAAACGACCAAAAGGTTGTGGTCCAGTTTTTGAACGATAACATATTTGCACGTTTTGGTACACCGCGAGCTATAGTTAGTGATGGAGGGCTACACTTTTGTAATCGACTGTTTAAGCTTTTAATGAAGAAATGTGGTATTACCCACAAAGTAGCTACCCCATATCACCCACAGACTAATGGTCAAGTAGAGGTTTCCAATAGGGAGATAAAACGTATTCTAGAGAAAACGGTTAATCCTAATAGGAAAGACTGGTCGTTAAGGCTAACTGATGCCTTATGGGCTTACCGTACCGCGTTTTAGAACCCTATTGGAATGTCACCCTATCGTCTAGTTTTTGGAAAGACATGTCACCTGCATGTCGAGTTAGAACATAAAGCGTATTGGGCTGTAAAGCAGATTAATTTTCCACTTGAAAAAGCAGGAGCTCACAGGAAGCTCCAACTCAATGAGTTGGAAGAGATTCTGAAAGATGCATATGATAGTGCTAGGGAGTATAAGAACAAAATGAAACTTGTGCATGATAGAAATATTTTAAGAAAGTCATTTTCTCCAGGTCAAAAAGTTCTTATGTATGATACTCGGTTGCATCTATTCCCCGGGAAGTTACGTTCTCGGTGGACCGGTCCATCTATCGTTCGCACTATTTTTCCTCATGGTGCTATTGAGATTTAGACTCAAGATGGTAGAAATCCTTTCAAAGTTAACGGTCAGAGATTGAAACCATTTTTAAAGCATTTTCCTATAGGTGATGTTGAGGAGGTCCCTTTGGAGGACCCTGCTTACTCTGATTGACCATCAGGGGTTGTTTTTGTATATTAATAGATTTTTGTAGGATTTTAGGTTTTCATCTTTTTATTTTATTCTCCATATAAGGATTGCTACGCTTCACTCAGGTACTATCTTTCTGACTTCCCTTGTTATTCCTCTTTTTACTTACTTATTGGTACTGCTCTTTATTCGAAACATTGAGGGCACTGTTTGATTTAGGTTTGGGGGTAAGGGAGAAACTTTTTAGTGAAATAATAAAGCTCTAGAATTTAGAAGCTTGTGAACACTTCAGGGTGACACTAACCATTCTAGGTAGATGGAAACTTAAGTCTTTTTTCTATAGGAATTGGTGTGCCCAGTGAAATGGTCTACTCATAAAAGGACAAAGTTCAAGTGTTAGAAATAACATGATAGTTGTCACCACATCTCGGAGTCTATCTCGACCATATCACCTTCTGTTTTTATTTTTGCAATTTTGTGTTTCTCTAAGTGATTTGGTGGGGCACCAGTATCGAATAGTTATCACCGCCAGGATGGAGTAGAGTGTTTGACATTATTTAGACTATATTAAAAAAAATGATGAAAAAAAATATGAAAAAAGTATCAAGTATTGAAACTTTGATAGCAATATGTGTGTGTTCTCCCTGTCTCCGTCGCCTAAGCAAGCGTGGAACGCAGGATTCATGAGAACTATCATGTAAGATGGTGATAAGAACCATGCGCTTGGATACAATTTGATCCAATCATGTTGTCAGTACATTGATAGTTGTTTTATTTTTAATAAATCGATCGCTGGGACCCTTCTATATACCAATTGAATCGATATTAGTATTACGATTAAGACCATGTATCTCAATCTATTAAGATTCATCCTGGCACTGACCTTCAGACAGATATGGGAAACACCGTTCACCTTAGTCAACACGTGCAACCTTCATATTTTCCATGTACATCTTCTAATCTTTTCATGTGATTGAACTATGATAGATTCTGAGACTTGTGGTTGAACGATTATCTGAGTAGAGCTCTGTTGTCTTATATATGAATTTTAGTATGCTTGAGTAAACACTCGTGTACAACAATTGGACTCATATAGGGTAATAATTCCCATAGCCGAAGAATTGAGTAAGCCAACTAAATAGCTTGTTTAGTGTCTATCCTTAATCGTTCACGAGTCACTAAAATTTGGAGTAAAGGTTTTGTGGGTATACCTCATGTAAACCCTCACGAGACAAAACTCGTCCACTAGGGACACCTAGGGGTTTAAAGGCTTATTACATATGCTAAATGTAGTCGCGATTCCTGCGAAAGTGAGTTAGGATTTTATTTTTTAGATTAGATTTGCTCGAGGACTAGCAAATAGTAAGTTTGGGGGTATTTGATAGACACATTTTTGTGTCTAAATTGCACTCGATTATCTATTTTGATAGTGTTAATTTTTGTACTTATTATGGCTTTTTATGTCTTTATAGGTATTTTCGAGAAATAAATATTTGTGGAAAATTCGGCTCAAAAAGCGTTAAAGGCACCCATAATTTGGATTGGGGGCACCTCCCTTTGAATTTGAAATTCCGAAAATGGCGGGAAGAGGAAAGCTACGTGAGAAAGCTTCTGCATGATTTTGTAACCGAGTTTTATGGATTTTCAACGTGTTCTTTCTATCTCAAATTGTTTAAACACTCAAAGGATAACATAACACACGTCAACAAAGAGTTTTAGCCGGAGAAAATTGCTTGGAAAAATCGAATCTGGACGGGAAAAGGAGTTCTTCCCTGTTTCGGTTTCACACGGGATTTCAAGTTGATTTGGATTTGTTTTTGGTTCCTTATCAGTTCACAAGGGTTGCTAGGGTTTACCAATACTATATATATCAAAGAGAAGCCAAGAAAAATTAAGAGAGAGCCACCGTAAAAAAAAACAGGAAGAGAAGAAAAGAATTCTGCTGCTGCCGAAGAAGAAGAACAGCTGAAGAATGGCTGATTACGAAGTTGGGTCTTGCACTCCTGTACTGGACGCTCTCGAGGAGACTATTTACTTTATCCTCATTATATGGGAGACCTTAGAGCTACTTAGTTTGCCGAACCACCCTAATGCCCGCGGCTTCCTAAAGGAGCAACTAGCTACAGCTGCAGGGGACCCTAACACATAAAGCTATAAGTCAAATAACTTACAAATTTCCCGACTGCTCCATCTCAAAGGCATTTACCTAGTAAGCAGTAGACTGAGATAGGGATTTGATCCGATGCGCACTTTGTGGGTATTAGTATTCAATGATTCTTTTATCTTCTATAAGTAGGTAGAGCGAAGTTCAAGTTCCAGAGGTTCTGAAAGAAAGGACGTTCAACAGATGGAACAACTCACAATGGAAACAAAACCCCCATGTTATTTGTTGTAGGGTTCATCTTCTTGTTCACCGTAGGAGGACTCACTGGAATTGTCTTGGCAAATTCGGGGCTAGACATAGCTCTACATGATATTTATTATGCCGTTGCACATTTCCATTATGTACTGTCTATGGGAGCCGTTTTTGCTTTATTTGCTGGATTCTACTATTGGGTTGGAAAAATCTCTGGGCGGACCTATCCTGAAACTTTAGGCCAAATCCATTTTTGGATCACTTCTTTCGGGGTTAATTCGACCTTCTTTCCAATGCATTTCTTAGGTCTTTCAGGTATGCCACGTCGTATTCCAGATTATCCAGATGCTTATGCTGGATGGAATGCCATTAGCAGTTCTGGAAAACAACAGCAGCGAACTGTCGTTCATTCTGTCGCTGTTTCATCAGCTGCTTCAACAGTTGTTCTTACGCTACACACACGATCCATCTTTCTTTCCTGTAATCTTTTTCTGCTGCTATAACACTCTGAACCCTTCACTGTAACGCTTATAAGCGTCTCATAACGTCTGTGTTACTTCTTTTTAATCATTGTAAGTACTTTTTGAGCAATGAAAGACTATTTTGAGTGTGTTTCCATTACAATGAGCTAATCACCATCACTGGGGCGATAGAGGAAGCCGTTCTTCCAATAATTAAGTGGTATGTCTATTTTATTTATATTTTCTTTATAATTCTTTTATTATTAATTGCTTGGATTAAAATTGAAAAAATTGGTTTTTCTTATATAGTTGTGTTCTCTTTTGATGAGTCATGCTTGGTTAACTGCTTTTGATGTCTCATGCTTAGGATTTACAATTATTCTTTCAAAAACCTGTCTTTGGCATATTTAGATTAAATCGAGCATAAAATTGTTAGGCATATCACTGAAGTATTGGTGAATGGTGGAATCTTAAACCCTAGTTTTCTTCCATCTATTTTTAAAATCAAATCTATTTAATCTTATTTATTTTTAGTAATTAAAAATTAGGTCTAGGAATTAAATCTTCACAAGTCCGAGAATCGAATCTATTTTACCACTATATTAAAATCACATCATTGATTGTTGCTTGAACTTGCCATTATCTCCTATTTTTCTCTAGTCTCTAATTAATTTTGCTATTTTGGGTTTAATTTCCTCTGAATGGAAAATAATTACCCTTCTCCATCCTTTTAAAGGCAAAGTTAGGTCAGTTAATAGTCATTTATTTCTCTTGGTGAAATATCCTATCCCTTGGCAATTCACGCATATTCATCACTCTAGTCCAGGGACCAAGACAAATCATTACTCCATGCAAACTAATACCACTTTATCTATCCATATTCATATTCTCGAGAACCATCACTACTCTAAATACCGGTCTCTTCATAATCTTTCTCCATACGTTCCATCTAAATTAAATTTTCTCAGAATTACCGTTAAGTGAAGTTGGTTAGATCAACTATTATTGTAGTGAATTTATGGGTACTGATTATTTTTTATAATTTACTACAGGTCCGGGTTATGCAGCACTTGTTGAGAGATAACATTGTTAGCAGGTGTGTGCTGGTTAGCCTTGTTTGCTACCATCTAAACAAACCCTACCACCTCATTTCTATTTCCAAACCTCAAATTTCCTCCATAAGGCCCTTGACTCTCAGTCAACAATTTTCAAAACTTTTCAATACCTAACAATTCAATCCCCCCCCAAGTTTTAAAACCCCCCCCCCCCCCCCCCCCAATTCTTTGATTCAATACCAGTCCCTCTAACAATTTGGTTCCTTAATGAATTTTGGCAATATGCTTATCTCTGAACTTCTCCTCTGGTATAGAAACAAAAGCATTCAATGTGATATTTCTTTTGCCACCTGAAATATGAGAAGTTATTTTTTTGATACTGGGATCTGTTATAACAACTGCCCCAAAAAAAATAATATGGTGTGTATTTCCAAAATACAGAGTGACCAGACTAAGATCACAGACTACAAAAGAGTAGTTGTTGCACAAATTCGAACATTCTCCTCCAACAAAGACATAAGTTCCTCTCAGACAATTTCATCTATTACTGACATCAACTGAATATTTTTTGTATTTCTATAAACCTCAGAGGGCAAGGTCACTTTCATATCATGTGTGACCATCAAACTTGGAATTGTCTTATTCTAGTGCACATGTATAAACTTATACCGACCACTCATTTTGAAAAAATCGATCAACAAATAACCCAATCTTTATCATCTCAATCTATATCTTTGTCTATAAGATGGATCAACAATAAACCCCTCTCAAAACTGTCTCTATTGAAGAAGATATTCAAAGCTTATCCTCTCAAATGGATGATAAGCTCACTCTCCCTATCAACCTACCTTTAACTCTCATTGAACCGGTTTTCATAGATAAAACAGTGGTGTTAGCTGAAAATAATAACAACTGGAAATGGTGCATGGTTGGTCACATATGCAGTGAAACTCTCGTTCCGACAACCTCTATCAGAAGTTGTATATGCACACAGTGGCCTCTTACTCAAACTCTCATAGTTACTACTTTCAGTGGTTGAGAAATAAGGTGTTCATTAGATTCTTGGCTAAAAGTGACTATGATAAGGTTGATTCTCAGCGACCCTGGTTTGCTTATGGTTATTTGCTTGTTCTTAGATCGATTCATTCTTCCGGATGGCCATCAAATTCAAATATCAATTTTTATGATGAACTCATTTGGCTTGTTTTATGCAATGTCCCAAATGAATGCACTGAATTTGTTGATATTAGAAATCTCATTCTAAAAACTAAGTGAACTTATTGAAGCCAAGGATATGTATGAAAACCATCATTTGAAAAACAATGTCAAGATCTGTATCAGGATTCCAGTTCAAAAACCTTTACCTATGGGGATTCTCTTGTCACTAGGGGGAGAATTCAACCATTCTTAATCGAATCCAGATACTTCATGATACCCAGGCATTTCTGTTTCTCTTGAAGAGTCATTGATCATAGAGATGCTAATTGTTCTAGGGTAAAAACTAAACTCATGGCTCCTTATTCTTCTAACTTTAAATATATTTTTCCAAAAATCTCTCATTTCATACCACCTCAACCTCAAGATATTTTTCGTGATTCTGATTCTGATTCTACCCCAACTCCCGTTAACATGATAAATCAAAGCAATGATACTGTATGGATTCTCAAGAGGAAAGAACTACCCAGCATGATCTTAATAAAGGAAATATTGTAACCTCTTCTGAACATCAAATTTCGAATAAGGAAGAAAATCTCATGATGCAAATTAACATGGGCCCTTTCATCTCTAAACCTGGTCCTTTGAAGATCTTCGATGTTGGCCCAGCTCAATCCCATCACTCTCCTAGTAATGTCTATGATGGTCCCTTGGTTAATACCCTCTGAACCAACAGGTGGAACCATAAGTGACGGGGGCCAACCTCTATCTTTTGCTTCTAGATCGAGCAATTTGGGTCTGATTCGTACTTCTAACTCAGCTAGGAGATTTAAAAGTTCTGAAAACTCATCAAGTGTCACTCAATTAAAAACCTTATTAAGAGAATAAATTGTATCTCTTGCAGCTGAACATGATGCTCTCATTAATCTCAAACGCAAGATTAATCCTAGAGTTGAGTTAAGAAAACGCAACAGAGCTTCTAAAACTTCCCTGGAAAGCATTATAGTGATTCCTCTTGAATATCCTGCTACTACTGAACCAGATTTATACCAACCTCTGCCCCTCATTACCAACTTAGGTAATCTCTCACCCATCAATCCAAGAAATAACCCCATCTCCTCTCAAATCATTCATAACCCCTATGAAAATTTCAATGAGGCTACTAGCTACTCGTATGCTAACAATGGTGCTTGTAATCAACCTCCCCAAGGGGCTACCGATCAAGATTTACAGGGTACTCAAAATTTTCTCCAAAGTGGTGGTTCTGACAACACTGAACCTAATGGTAGCTCTGACTCTACCAATCAGGTTAATCATTATCCTCCTATCTCTTTGTGAAATTCTAATATCAATGCCCCTGCTTCGTCTATCCTTTTTCTTGTTAATAATGTCAATATGCTGGTTTGGAATGTGAGAGGATTTGGGGAAAAAACAGCCAACAAGGAAGTTCAAATTTTACTTATAAATATTAAACCCAGACATTGTCTTTCTTTCTGAAACCAAAATACAAAAGGATAATGCTGCTAGGAAACTGAAGAATATGGGCTTCCACTGTGCTTTTAATATTCCTTATATTGGAAGAAGTGGGGGTCTGGTTCTGGCTTGGAAAAAGAAAATCAATCTTAGCATAATCTCATCCAACTCTAGGGGTATCTATTTTACTACTACGTACATTATTCATTCTAAATCTTTCCATATTCATTTTATCTATGGAGAACCCAATAGCAATCTTAGAAACTCCTTTTGGGATAACAAATGTAGTCTAGCTACTCCCCCATCTGATGAACCTTTATTTATGGTAGGAGATTTTAATGCCCTCTTGGGTCCTGAGGATAAATGTGGTGGTCTAGAGGTATTAGATGATGATTTTATTTATCTAAAAAACTTTGTAATGCCTTTGACCTGCATGACCCTGGTTTTTCAGGCCCTAGGTTTACTTGGTCTAATATGTAGTCTGGTTCTAACCTTATCCTTGAAAGACTCGATAGAAGTTTCATAAACTCTGTGGTTGAATGTTTATTTCCTAAATTTTGTGTGAATATCATGCCTAGGAATTCCTCTGACAATTTCCCCATGCATACATGATTTAACTTTGATAACATTTGTATGCCCAAACCTTTCCATTTCATGGCCATGTATATTGAAGATCCAACTTGTAGAGATATCATTGCTAATTCTTGGTCTGTTAATGTAGTGGGTTCCCCTGCCTATAAATTTAGAGCCAAGTTAATGAACACCAAAAAGGGTCTTAGGGATTGGAATAAATCCTCTTTTGGTAATATTCAAACCAATACATCTACCACTAGGGAGGAATTAATTTTAATCTAATCTTTTAATCCCATTGATTCTAGTACCTTGTCTCGCATAAGAGCCAAATTAAGTTACCTTTATGGTCTGGAAGAGCTGTACTGGAAAGATAAATCCAGAGAAGTGTGGCTTATGTAAGGAGATAGAAATACTCCATATTTCCATAGAGTTACCCTTTTTAGGAGAAAATGAAATGCTATTAGTTGGATTAAAGACTCTTCTGGTACCACTCTAACTGATAGAGAGAGTATCAGTAGATCTTTTGAAAACTACTTTAAAACTATTTAATCCTCCCAACCTCAGCAATTCCAAGAAGAATCTCCTAGACCTTCCAATCAACTTTTATCTAGAATAAAATATTCACCTCAGTTCTCAACTAACTACTGATGAGATTAAACATGTTGTTTTTCAAATGGGGGGTAAGAAAGCTCCCGGGTCTGATGGTCTCACTGGTCTTTTTACCAAAAATATTGGTATATAGTGGGTGAAGATGTCATTGAGATGACCCAAACCTGCTTTAGAACAGGCCACATTGCCAAAGTCTTCAAGCACACTAATATTTCCTTAATCCCCAAAGTCCCTCTTGCTGAATTGGTCTCGCAATATAGAACAATTGGTTTATGCAATTTCATCTATAAAATTTTGTCTAAACTCTTGCTAAGAGACTCAAACATTTCATGGATTCCATCATTTCCCAAAATCAAAGTGTCTTTGTCCCCAAAAGAAGTATTTCTAATAATATTCTTCTTGCCCATGAGGTGGTTTATTCTGTTAATCATCATAAAGGTAAAGAAGGTATGCTACCATTAAACTTGACATGTCTAGGGCCTATGAAAAGTTGGAGTGGTCCTTTCTTGAGAAGGTTTTAGCTAAAATGGGTCTCAAGGATCACCGGATCAAGTTAATTGGAAAATGTCTGTCTTCTGTCTCCTATTTTATTCTTCTGAATGGAGTTTCTGGTCTTATTAAACCTGAGAGAGGCTTGAGACAAGGGGACCCTTTTTCTCCCTATCTTTATATAATCTGCTATGAGAACTTGTCTTCCTACATAGATTCTCTTACCAGAAAGGGTCTTGTAGAAGGTATTAAGATTTGTAAAAATACTCCCAACATTACTCATCTTCTATTTGTTGATGATTCTATCATGTTTTCTAAACCTACTGTGAAATGTTTCCAGACCATTAAAGACTATTTTCACAAATATTGTCTTGCCTTTGGTCAGGAAATCAATTTTGATAAGTCTGGTATTTTGTTCAGTAAAAAAATCCCAGAATTTTTAATGTGCCAATTATCTGGCATTTTGAACATTCCCTCTAGATATTTGGGGGAAAAGTATCTGGGTACCCCTATTTATTTTCAACCTTCCAAAATTCAAACTCATATGGGCATCCTCCAGTATGTGGATGCCAGAATAAACTTCTTTCTTAAGCTGCTAGGACTACTCTTGTTAAGAATGTTGGTCATGTTATACCTCTCTATCAAATGGGAGCTTTCTTAATCCCTAAATATATTTGTAAAAAATAGACTCCCATTTTTGCAAGTTCTGGTGGGGGAAACTTTAGATCCTAAGGATAAAAAGTTGCACCTCCTAGGCTGGGATAGTTTATGCTCTCCCAAGTCTGAAGGAGGTCTTGGTCTTAGGAAAGATAAGTTGAATAATCTTGCCATGATAGCTAGAAATTCCTGGTAATTAATTGAAAACCCTGATTGTTTACTTGTTGTTTCTCTGAAAGCTAGGTATTTCCCCAGGACTGACTTTTTGAATACTAAATGCTCTGGTAATTGTTCTTGGACTTGGAAATGTCTTTACACCATCAAAGAACTTATCAAGCCTTTTATTTCTTGGATTGTAGGGGATGGTAAATTTATTGATCCTTGGTGTGATAAGTGGACACCAAATTTGGGTTCTGCTTCCCCTAACCCCCTCACCCCCCCGACCCAAAAGTTAAAGTTTCTTATTTCATTGATCAAGAGCCTAGAACTTGGAATGTTAGTAGACTCAATACCCATTTTGATAATGCTTATGTTAAGAAGATTGTCACAATCCCCTTGAGCTAGTGTTTCACTCCTGATAGGAGGGCTTGGGATCTTTCAAAGACTGGTAGGCTTTTCTCTAAATCTTCCTATATGGGACTCAGGGGATCTAGACGTTCCCCATATAGTAATCTTTGGAAGAGTATCTGGAAATTGAAGGTCCCTCACAGAGTTCAATTATTTATCTGAAAAGCAGCAAAACTGCTTTCCCTTCTAGAGCGGTTCTTCACACTCGCATGCCTATGATTTCTGTTTGTTGCCCCAGGTGTGATGCTGGTCAGGAGTCTAATATGCATGCTTTGGTGTTGTGTCCTTTTGCTAGTCGTGTTTGGTCTCTGCCTAACCTTTGTATGAATACTGCTATTTTTAAAGATAAATCCTTGACCGATTGGCTCTTCTTTTGGTTGATTGATCCTGCTACTAGATTGCCTGATGATTACCATGGTTTCTTTGTCACTATTCTTTGGTCCTTTGGAGCAGTAGAAATAATATCATTTTTAATTCAAAAAAAAATCTCATCAATATGTTATCAGTAAAGCGAAAGCTATGCTTATAGTTAGAACCCCATTCATACAAGCCCAAACCAACATTGTTATCACTAGTCTTGATTCGTGGATGCCCCCACCAGTTGTATGGATTAAATGCAAAATTGATGGTGCATTTGACGAATTAACTTTGGAAAATGGTGCAGGTTTTGTGATGAGAAACTCAAACAAAAAAGCTTCCTTTTATGCCTTTCTTTCCTTTGATGTGGGTTCGGCTGAAGAATCTGAAGTTCGTGCTACTTGGGAAGCTCTCAAGAAAGTTGTTGAGATGAAGGTTACCCACCTAATAATCGAGAGTGATGTCAAGTCTCTAATGGATCAGTTTACGCTTGGTATTTTTTATGGAAACTCGAGAACATATGCAATCTTCAAGGACATCAAATTTTTTGCTTCTCTTCTCGTTGTTTGTAAATTTTCTTTTCAGCCACAGCTTTATAATTCTGTAGCTCATACCTTGGCCCAGTGGGATAAAGTTAACTCAGGTTTTTGTACTGGTTAGTTCCTATTATTTGGCTAAAACCAATAGTTGAGGATGACTATTAGCTTTGCTGAAGACCTTTGTCTATAAATATATACAAAGAAAATAAAAATAAAAAAAAAACTAGAAAAGAAACTAAGAGAAAAGCTCTCACAAAGCAAGCCTCAAAAACTGACCCCCTTACTAATTACGTGGGGTGGGGTGAGGTCCACCAGATAAAAAAATAATTTCGGTTCTATTTATGGTTTTATAGAATTGTTGAACTTTTAAATCAAAATAAAAAAAAAAACAAAACTCATTTTATTATTTATTTTTATTACAAGTGCAACTAGTGTTAGGGATGTAGATGGTAACGGTTTCCACGGAAACCCGGCAAAACCGAACCGAATAGGGAAAAACCGAACCGAACAGTTTATTAATGGAACGGTTATGGAAAAAAAAAGTATGGAAACCGGTAGTCACGGTTTCGGTTTTGGTTTAGCCAAAAACCGAACCGTTATGCCATGCAAAACCGACTATTTAGGACCGTTGATCTAGCTTTTGATAGATCTAATCTAAACCCTTCAGTACCCTTGATATATAAAGTCAATGTCATACCCTAAATCCTAATCCTCTTTCATTTTTCAGCAACAGACTTCCTCCGCCTCCGCCTCCACCAGCTTTTCATTCTCCATTTCTACCTCGCTGAGTTTCTTCTGAATCAACACTTTATTCTTCTCTAACTCACTGACTTTCACTCTCAGATTCTTGGATTCTTTATCCTGAACATCGAGTTTCTTCTGAATCAACACTTCATTCTTCTCTAACTCACTGATTTTACCATTCAGATACGTGGATTCCTTAACCTGAACATCGAGTTTCTTCTGAACCGTTTCCATTTCAGAAGCAACTTCTCTTTCACGAACAAGATCTCCATTAAGAAGATCCATAGATTTCTTCAACTTGTTGATTTCATCTTGTATTTCAGATTTCTCTTGCGAAACACCATCACCAGGAACCAATCAGTGAATCAGCAATCACTAATCAGGTATGATGTATCATGAATTTGTGTCTTTATTAATCTTCGTTTATTATGATATTATGTTTTAGATTAATGGAGATTTTGTTTTATTTTGGCAATTTTTATTTATGCTTTACAGTGAAGCAGCTGGTGAATGGTGATGATTCGTTAAGACTCATGCAACTTCTTAAGGGTATATTTTCACAAACCCTACCTTTATTTATCTTCTTTATTGTTATGTAGATTTTCAAAAAAAATTCTTATTTGAGGTTTCTTTCTTAATTAGTTTTTTCTTATTTGTCATTCTTTGTTGTAAAAATGGTGTGCTTTGCTTTTTATGTAGCTTTGATTTTCAAATCTGATTGCTCTAATTATGTAGCTTATTGCTTTTTATGATTTGTCAACAATTTGTATCTTATGATTTGTTATTGAATTGTAGTTTGTTGGTATGGTAGTTTCATTGGGTTTAGTTGATTCTGATTAAATTTTGATTACTGCATTTTCAGTGACATTAGGTTGGTTGTCCAACAATCAGTAATCACTTGTACTTACTGCATTTTCTTGTAGCATTGACTGCACAATAACTCAATTCCAAGACCTTAGTTTGTCGCTCAATTTCGCTGGCTTGTGCTTGACCTGTGGAGGAGGATGAGGATTAATGTAATTGTGGACCTGTGGTACAAAGGAATTTCATTTCTTTCTTTCTTTCTCTCTAATAGTAATTTTTACCTAAAGTTGTTGGTGATTTGGAGCTTTTTTTGAACAACAGCAGCATGATTTCTGTTTTAGCAGCATCAGCAGCAGGCAGGCAGCAGGCACCAGTTTCAGCAGCAGGCAGCATCCAGCAGCAATTTCATGAAGAAAAATGTTGTTTTTTGTCTTTAAGAATGGATTTTTTGGATGTGTTTGTGTTAAGATTGCTGGAATTTTATTTGTTTGAATTGCTTAAATGTCTGCAGGAATTTAATGAAGAATGACTTTAATTTTATTTTATTTTGATTTTTTTTTTGAATCTTGCACTGTCAGTTTCACGAAACTGACACAATCAACCGGTTAACTGAAACCGGCTAGAAAAAACCAAAATCAAGAGAAAATCGAGTAAAACCGAACCGACGGTAAATGGAACGGTTATGAAAAAATAATTGGAAAACCGACTATGACGGTTTTGGTTTTGGTTTTGGTTTGGCACAAAACCGAATCAAAACCGGCCATGAGCAGCCCTAACTAGTGTGTATATATACCGTATAGATAGCCTTACAATAATCAAAGGTTTAGATTTGACCCGTAATATACCCATGCTGCAGGTTCAAATCACCTCATACTAACAACATCGTTTTAACCATGGAACCAACGGTCACGCCCATGTACATGTTTGTCCTCTTCGGCACCGGGTTCATGCACATATTGCTTAGTCTAACCGTTGTGTTTCTTAAGAACATATTTGAAGATGCCTCTAGCCATATTAACAAGTGAATCAACACTGATATGAGAAGAAACTTTCTTAGCAAATTCATCGTCGTTGATTTCATATTTTGTAATCGATTTGATAGTACATGAATCACAACCAACCTTCTCAATGATCTCGAAACTATCCATGTAGAATGTTACCCCCATGTCTAAGTATCCTCCTTCAACTTGTTGCACTTCTTTCAAGCGTCTGCTCTTATCTATTGTCACGAACTTCTCCTTGTAAGTCAGCGGAACCGTTCCTGATGATCCAGACACACAGTTAATACGCAAAGTGTATACTGATACTAAAATAAGTAAGAATTGAGCATTGAGGACATAGATTTGTGTACATGCGTACCTGGAGGATATACAAGGCGAAGAACAGTACCTAAACCACCAGTTCCTTCGACAAAATCTATCCTCTGAAACATTCCTGGAAGTAAATTGACAAGTAGTTTAGGAAGATTAGGGGAGCTATAAACTTCCCATACATCATCTGCTGATGCATTCACGTCGAATTCGTTCATAAGCTCATACCTCATTTTTCTTTATTTTGATCCTTAAAATGTTATGCCGTATGTCGTATATTACTCTGTTTGATGGATGTGTTCTGTTATCGTATGTCATGCTCAAACTGATTGAAGAATTGGGAAGATGCACCTTTACTTTCATACTTGATTACGAGTATACAGCACAAAATAAAGTGGGAATAATTAAAGTACGTTAGCCTGAAAAATGTGTACATTGTTAATCATTGGTTGTGATTAGACTTCACCCACTAGTCAAGTGCGTTGAAAATTTGCACAAAAATGTGTACATTGTTAATCATTGGTTATGATTAGATACCGTATGAATTCGGGCTATAAATCATTGCTCTATATATCGGGATGGAGGGAAGAAGTAAAAAAGGACTCACAGTATCAAACACAAGAAAGAAGATGATAGACACAGCCATAAAACACATAAAAATACATTGTACACCAAGCCCTATCGACTCCAATATTGCTTATTCTTAAGCGGAAAGCCTTCCCACTCTTAGATCACACATTTATTCACATTCAGACGTTTAATTAATAGAAAGGCAAGTGGACTTCTTTAAACATTACAAATCCAAACACGATGTTGTAGGTGGTCCTGTTGTCATAAGTTCATAACTACAGTTCGATGAAACACGCTCGTATACTTCCCCTTGCTTAATATCTACAAAACCAAACAAACGGAATAATAAACTTCTTACACATTTTCAGTACCAAATGTGAATTCAAAGAAAGTAATAATGATAACCAAAATAAAATGCATACTACATCGTATAAGTTTGTGTTGCAATGATTCTACTTCTAGGGTGTATTAAAGATCTTCCTCGCATTACCTTTTTTTTTTAGATGCATATTTGCTGGTATTAAGAAACACATAAAAATAAAATGGAAACTACTGCATAGTTCATACGCAGCAGCAGTAATGCTTGGTTATTACCCCACAATGCTTACAACCTGCACCGAAATGTTTTCAGCGAACAACAGTAAGTAGAATAATCCTAAAGGCTACACTCAGTTCTTAACAATGAGTTATTGTTTTCGAGAATTATGAAGTTGATTTGCATATCACATCAGTCTTTACATAGACATGCATATTTTTCACAATTTTCGACCTGGATTCCATGGTGGTGGTGGCGAACTGACTTCCATTTCCCAGCATACTGACTTCAAACAGTATTGAAGTGAAATCATCTAAGCTTCCACAAGGAGCATTCCGGTATTAGCAAAGAGTTGTTATAACAATCATGTCATCACCACCATTTGAGAGAGAGAGGGAGAGAGAGAGAGAGAGAGAGAGAGAGTGGTGACACAAGGCTCATAATGAAAGCTCCATGCAACTGTTCAAGAAAATCATCTAAACTTTCATAGGGAGCAGCATTTGCAGCTTTCGATTTCCCTTTGGAACAAGCTATCTATATACTTAACTGGGAATGCTACTTTCGTTGCTAACTTTTTGTGGTACTTTCTCTATGTGCATATCTTGGATAATCAATGCATAATCAATGTCTTTTTTGATACTCATGTAAAATGTTCTCTAGTTCACTTCTTTCAGGTACAATCTTTCTTTCACTCTCTTCACAATAAAAAAGGAAGAAGTAAATAATTACTAATTATCATACAAGACAAAAAGGACGGAACAAAATGCTGAAAGTTAGCTACATTACCAAAATTGCATATACGCTGGCAACTAAATGTTTGTTTGATAAATTGCTATGTATACGGTTGTTGTTATTTAGTAATTGCCTACATAGTATGTAATCATGAAGACAGATGAACTTCAGAGCATCCAAACCCATTTCAAAATTCGACATGATCAGCTTAACTCTAATAAATGCAGTAGTTATAAAGCTTCTCGGGCAGAGATTTTTCCATCCAATATTGCAGTTGAAGAGGATTATTCTTTTGGGATTTATAGATCCAATTGCAATTTGAAAAAACGAAGTGCAGCCTTATTTTTAAGAGATTCACATCACATACACAAAAAAGCATGTTGAACAGCCAAAAAACGTGGGATGAGTGCCCGATGCTAGCAGTTGGCGAGAAAAGGTGCAAGTCTCTAACTCAAGAAACAAGGGTCGCAACGAGTTCATACTATAGTGTAGTCCCCTCAGATCTCATAGTTTTTGACATCATTGACAGTTGAAAGTAATGGGTTTTATTGCAGGCCTTAACACCTCTTGTCATGGAATCTTAAGAAAAGATTGACAGATATGGAGATAAAAGATGGGGAATAACAACAAGAACAACGTGATGATATAAAAGCTTAATGAAAACCCATGCAACCGCTCGTCAAAGTGAGTTTTCCATCATCGGGCAATGAAGAGTAACAGATATTACTAGATAATAAATTAAGAAAAATAATTAGAGAGCTAACCTGCAATTGACATCAGAAATCCTAGCAAAAGAATTTACAGCGTTCACTTCCAGACAATTTTTTATACCCAATACGATACCATGTTGAAATCAATCTTCCTCTTCGATTCTTCAGCTCAAACACCCAGCCTTTGCTCATAATATCCTCTTGTCCCATTGCAGTTGACATCCTAGTTCAATTTCCTGATAGGATTGGAATAACTATTATTGTGTGCACAGAGAATCACGTAGTTAGCCAGATAAATTTGTAAAGAAACTACACACAGGTTACACTAAAAAAATGGATAAATCGCTTCCTTCCTTGAGAAAAAACTTAAACTGGCAATAAAATTTCAAGAGACCACCAAAGCACACCAAATGTCGACAACGCTAGTTTACAAGACAAAGATCAAAACCGTGGCGGTACATGTCAAAGATCTTTCATAAAAATAAAAACTACTTCCATACCCAAAATAGGCACAAACAAACAAAAAGCATACAACATTCAAATACAGAGCAAAATCAAAAGTCCAATGAAATAAATAATCTTCAATTTATATTTGTATTCTAGATTCTTAAAATGCAAGAGAATAGTTCCACAACATCATTCAAGCAAAATCAAAAGTCCAATGAAATAAATAATCTTCAATTTATATTTGTATTCTAGATTCTTAAAATGCAAGAGAATAGTTCCACAACATCATTCAAGTCCTATGTAACGACAAGTTGATGCCCTCAGATCTCATAGCTACAATAAATCATTCACGGTATATCAGCAAATAAGTTTCCATAACAAGCCTACCATCAACCTTCAAGAAAGAGAGGAAGGAAGAGATGGAGATGGAGTGAGAGACAGAATAAAAGATGGTGGTGGTGGTGATTCGAGGCTTGTGATGAAAAACTCCATGCAACTGTTCAATAAAGTGAGTATTCCATCATTGAGCAAAATTGTGTTAAGACTCTTAACTAGGTCAAACATTGCATGCAGATCTTTGTCAAAGACAAAATTCTTCCAGAATTTACAGATCTGAAACATAAATTTCTCTTAAGTGGTGAGATGAGCTCTTACATATGGCCTGATTCGATTTATTTAATCTGCATCTCTTCCACATACACTTTAAGTTTGATCTTCCCTTTGAAATACTAACACTTCCACTCTCTTTCTTGACATATCTTGGCAGAGTACTCAGAACAGCTGATACGATTTTCAAACTTACACGCATGTCACTTGGATTCTGCAGAATAAAACACTGAAAGGAAAAAATCAAGCTTCATGCTCATAGTGAACTAACTGCTTAATTCATTTGAACGAACAGCACTAGAGATATTTATCAGTTCCGAGACGCTACTAACATGTCAACCAAACGACGGTGTGAGACGTACCACATCTCAACCAGCGTTATGTAAAATGCTAAAAGCATATGACTATGACGTGTGGGTACAAGTATAACCAACTAACAACAATCCAATCAAACTGAGACTCGACAAGTAACACTGATATCCGATTTTTAATGCCCTCAGATCGTGTAGTATCTGACACTCATTGCCAGTGTAAGCTAAAGGTTATCATTAAGAGCCTTCACACATCTCACAATAATAATAATAATAATAATAATAAACAAGAAGAAGAAGAAGAAGAAAGATGATGATGATGATGATGATGATGATGATGAAGAGGAGAATGTAAAAGCTCTTAATGAAAATCCCTGCAACTGCTCGTCAATGTGAGTTTTCCATCATAGGGCAATGGAGTTTACCAAATAATGTGTGAAAGTAAAGGTGCAGCACAAGAAGAAGCAAATGATAAATATAAGACATCAAAATGGTGAATTAAACATAGAGTGTAAAAAAACCTTTCCCAGTTTGGTATATGTAAAGCACAAGTATAACACACTGGATACACTGAAAATCTCAAGAGGATTTTTAGACACAAAATTCTCCTAGAGGAAGTAAATATTCTGAAAACTGTAGTATTGTACACAGTATAGTTGGAGATAGAGTTTCAACTCAATCTTAAATACAAGTTTAATCCAGGGATATCCTAATGCATAATCTGTTACAATATACAGTAAAAGTTTATTGAGAGTAAACACATATCTGTTTATCTATTTCCTCCTTAATTTCATACGAGAGAAAAGACACGGTGTTATTTAACAAATTTAAGAATCATGGAAATCTCTAAACACATAAGCAACACATACATACAAACTTGTAATTTCAACTCCATTAAACGAAATTAAAAGCTCAATGAAACATTTAGTTTTTCTATTGACATTTTTACTTCTAAATTCTCAGAATGCAAGAAAAAATTTCCGATTCTTGAACTGATAAAATAAATAACGATTCCCTTAGATCTCATAGCTATAATAAATCATTCACAGTATTAGCAAAGAGTTTACATAAAAAGTCTGTAATCACCAACCTTCTAGATAGAGAGAGGGAGGGAGAAGAAGAGATACGGGGATAGGGATAGAAGGAGAGGGGGAGAAGAGAGAAAGAGAGAGAAAAGACGGTGGTGGTGGTGGTGATTCAGAGCTCATAATGACAGCTCCATGCAACTGTTCAAGAAAATTAGTTTTCCATGGGAAAAAATATTTTAAGAAATTCACACACCATTTATCTCTTAAACAGTTTAAAACCCTAGAAATACATGCAACTCAGTAACAGGAACAAGTTAGGGTTTATCAAAACGGACCATTTCAGATAAACTCAGTGATCAAGTTGCAATTTTGTACCTAAACCTCGTATCTTCATCGCTCTAGAAACTCATTGAGAGTTGTAACAAAAGGAGTTTCATCATGCATAGAGATAACTGAAATTGAAACCCTAGTTAACAACACAAGCAGTAAAGAAATGGCGGAATACCCCAAGAGAAAAACTAGATCGTAAAATATATATATAGGCACAACCAATGTAGTCCGGATCTCGGTCGCGTCGCGGCCGGGACCTTGACACCTTGATCTCGGGGAGATTATCGGTGATATATCGGATAAATGAAAATGTTAGATTGATTTCAAATGTAATACATAAGCATAAATTTTAAGAAAGAAAAACAAATAATGAGTTAAACAACGAGCATATTACAACTCTAATTTCAAAGTTTAAGACCAAGTTTGACCAACTCTAATTAAACAACAAGCTATGTGCTGGAGATAAAAAAGAAATGGTCACTCAGGCAATAACACAAACATGTTATGTACCATTTTTCATTCACTACAGCTGCAGATTTTCATAACTTCTAAATTCTTTCTAGTTCTTGCAAAGATAAGTTTAAGATAAATCCATCATTCGGAAGCCATACATTCAATTCATTCATCAAACAAAAATAAGAATCAACCTAAACCAATTTTTCCTTTCAAAGCTATCATCCTACCTTCCTTGACTTGATTAGGTCTCAATTCGGGAAGAAGAAGAAGAACAATGCAGACAAGATTCGAAGTTTCGTGCATTCGAATCAAAGACAGAGGAGGGGCTAGATCATTGGCTCGGGTTGGTGATGGAATTCATCTAAAATTTTGGTAACATAATTTTTTTTTTATAAATCAGATTTCGAGAGCCATAATGTCATTAGTAGCTTTCGGTCCAACTTTTTTGTCAAAAAAAATTCAAAAGAAAAAAATTCAACAGAAAAAAAATTCAAAAAAGAGCTTTTGGGTCCAATATCGGCCGAGATAAGGGCGTCGCTGCCAATATTCGCGTTCAAATCGCGGGGAGCGAGATCTCGGATATCGTCAAGGAAAATGACCGATACCTTGAAAATCGCCGCAATCTCGGCCGTAACGGCCGAGATTGACTACATTGGGCACAACACATGTTTATATTAGATTAAGAAAAAAATATGAGAATTATAAAAATATCCTACCTCCGGTTTCAATAAAAGTATTGATATCACTTTTTCATTTTTAGGTTAAAATAAAAAAGTGATAGTAACATTAAATTAGTTTTAGTGTAATATTATTATCATAAATAAGGGTATATATAGAAAAAGCTATATAGAAAATAGAACTATGTCTATATAGATGGACAACCAAAATTAAAAATTACGCCTATATAATTTAGATGGAGGGAGTATGTGTTAAGGAGTTTATGAAGAAAAAAAATAGGAAGCCCTATCGGACATATCTATCCAATGTAGTGGGGCCGCCTAAATTGGTCCCATGTCCGCCTTAGATTCACGTCGGACATCATTTGAATGCGCACGTCTCCGCATTAGAAATATTTGTGATATTTTCTTTCTTTTTTTTTTCTTTTTTTTTTAATTGCAAACATATCGGTGATATCTTCCTTGTAAAACTTAAAGTGGTATGAGCCCCCACGTTGATTGGTGATGAAACCCCCTCTTCTCATTGGCTGAGAGAAAGACTTTGGGCATTGGTGATTCTGAGAGGGACACTTGGTGTAGTTGCAGGAAATCCCACAATACATCCAAGTACTTACTTTACGAATACTCTCTCAAGTGTAGATCAAAATCAATGATCTGAATTCACACAATTGCAGGTAAAGTAAAGAACACAAGAGATTTTTACGTGGTTCGGTGTTAAAACCTACATCCACGGTGGTGATTTTACTATGATTATGATGACGATTAGAGGTTCTCAGCAAAAACTTAACCCTCACAAGCTCTCTCCTACTATACCTTACACAAGAATTTTGACCCTCTTTACATTGTTTTTTGCTCATATTTATAGACAAACTATGACATTGGATGACATCTCATTTTATTTCGCATGTCACCTCGCAGGAACTATCTTCGCTTAGAGTTTTCTTAGGGAAGAATTCATCTTTGCAAATACTGGCTTTGCAGACAGTTTCTTTGCTAACACTTTCTTGGAGAAGAATCCAATTTCGTTGGTCTCATCTCGCAAATGCGTTCGCCAAATGGTATTTGTCGTATCTTTCGTTATGGCTACGTGCTCTACCCTATGGTAATCTTTCATCTGTCCCGACAGCTAACCGCCTGGTGATATGACTGCTCTGTTCGTGCATTTAATGTCTAATTGCCCCGTTCAAATTTGGTCGTTAATCCTTGAGTTGGTGTTTTCCACGCGTCATAGTTCTGGGAGGTAAGTGGAGATCCTTAAGCTAGGGGATATTTCCTTAAGTGCTTGCCTTGTATCTGCCTCTCCTGTATTCGTGCCTCGTGATGCGAACACGTGGCGAAGTGATTTTACGCCCCCACAATGATGTTTTAAAATTTCTTTTGGAGATGTTCTTATGTATAAAGATCTTAAAATTTCAATGACTTATAACCAAAAATTTTGTGGGTTTTAAACTTCAAGCAGACATCATTTTAAAAAGTGATCCTATACTTTTTCACAATCAGTAGTTTCAAATTCTTTTGAATGATAAACTAGATTTTACTATTTTTTTCTCTTTAAACCACTACTTTTCTAGAGACTTGCTCTTAGAAACTCCGATCTGGGATTTTTTCTTTTAAAACAAACGAGATCTAAGTTTGAAATAATATTTTGAAAATTCCTGATCAAGAACCTTTTTTCTTAAAACGATGAAATATGATAAACCCTAAACACTTTCTTCAACTGTTCACTCCCCGTTTCTAGCGCTAAAATGTAGTTGAAAGAAATCCTACAATACACCCAAGTACTTACGTCACGAATACTCTCTCAAGTCTAGGTCAAAATCAATGACCCAAATTCACACAATTGCTAATAAAGTAAAGAACACAAGAGATTTTACTTGGTTCGGTGCTGAAACCTACATCCACGGTGGTGATTTTACTATGATTATGATGACGATTACAAGTTCTCAACACAAACTTAACGCTCACAAACTCTCTCCTATTACGCCTTACACAAGAATTTCGACCCTTATTTACATTGTTTTCGCTCATATTTATAGACAAACTATGAGAGTGGATGATATCTCATTTTACTTCGCATGTCACCTCGCATGAACTATCTTCGCTTAGAGTTTTCTTGGGAAAGAATTCATCTTCGCAGATACTGGCTTTGCAGACAGTTTCTTTGCTAACATTTTTTTGGAGAAGAATCCAATTTCACTAGTCGTATCTCTCCAATGCATTCTCCAAATGACCTTCTTCGTATCTTTCGCTATGGCTCTATGCTCTACCCTATAATAATCTTCCATCTATCCCGACAGCTAACCGCATGGCGATATGACTACTTTGCCTGCGTATTTAATGTCTAAATGCCCCGTTTAAACTTGGTTGTTGATCTTGAGTTGGTGCTTTCCACGCGTCATAGTTCTGGGAGGTAAGCGAAGATCTTTAATCTAAGGGAGATTTTCTTAAGTGCTTTCCTTGTATTTGTCTCTCCTGTATTCACGTCTCAGGATGCGAACATGTGAAGAAGTGATTTTATGCCCCTATATTTTGCCTTTTCTCTTATCATCCGAACGAGGATAGGATGGGAAGAGAACTTTGTAAAGTTATGAACCGAAGCCACGTCCTTTTTTGTTTGTTTTATAACTGACACGTCTTCTTCTTAAATGTTTTTCCACCTTATCAGTCGGTTAACAAATTATAAATTTTATCCTTAATCAATTATTTCCTCATTAAATTTCATTCTCTTTTAATTTCTTCTTCTCCATCTGCAACTCTTCCTCATTCCTTCATCTTCTCCTATGATATTCCTTCTCTACCTTGATTGTCTTCTACCATGTCTTTCCCCCAGAATCTTTCTCCTCGTCCATCACCAAAGTAAGTTTTTGTTTTGTTTATTCTACCTTAGTCTGATCCTGTCTTCTTTGATTTTTCTGCTTAAGTTGCTCTGATTTTTATCCTCTGTGTTTTTTCAGTTCCTCTTTGTCAAAGAGAACTAAAGATGAAAAGGTACAAAACAAAAAGCTACTGAATGCCTCTTCCACTACTGTTGCTGCTGGGGTGAAGGCTCAATCGCCATCTCTTAAGCGTAAAATTTCTTCGTTGGTGAAAATCATAATTGTTTTCTTGGTTTACTCTCTTTTGCCTCTGATTTTTATCTGACGAAGATAAGTTGTCTCTAAAGGTCAATGCTCGGTTCAAAAAAGAAAAAGGTTCATGAGTTGAAGAGGATCAAGTCTACTCTTAAAGTCCCCATGGTAGTGAAGCCATCTTCGAATCCCATATTTTCGCGGAAAACTGAGTTATGTGCTGAAGAGGTTGCTCTTTCTGTGGAAAATACGGAGGAAATAGTCGATGGGGAAGTTTCGCCTTTCACAAATGGTTCATCAATTTCTGCGAAGAGAGCTAAGGTTGTAGAAGAAATAGTTGTTGAACAAGCTTCGCATGGGGGTATTGATGCATCGATTTCTCTTCTTATTACCAATATTTCTAGTACGGAGCCTGTTACTATTGCTCTTTTAAAGTCTGAGGCTACTAAACTTCGTGAAAGATGATGAAATGTGCGAAGAAAACGATGAAGTTACTAGAACAGAATCTCGGGAAAGCTTAAGACTAAAGTTACTCGTGAAATGAATATTTGGCAACATATGTTCCAAGCGTTCAAAGATTGAGTAGCACTGAAACTTCCTCCCAATCTTTATGATGCGATGTCGATGATGTGCTCCGAGTCTTTTAGCTCATTGGACTCTCGATCAAGGATTGAAGTATCCATAGCATTGGACCCTGTTCAGAAAACTGGATTGTCGTTATTGGTGAGTTTTATTCTTAGTCTTTGGATTCAAAATGTTTTACCCTGCTTCCGACGATCAGTGCATCTTTGCGTGTAGGAGTATAATCGCCAGCTTGCATTCCTCGAAGAACCCGCTCAAATTGAAAAGGAGTGCTTGTTACTTGGGAAAGAAGTTGAACAGTTGAAGAAAAAAAAATTCTTGCAAACAAAGTTGGACTCAGAGGCAGAAGCTGCGAACTCTCTGAGAAGATGGAAATGATGAACTTCGGGTAATACTTACTTTTTCTTTTCTGGTATCTTTATTCTTCTCCTTTATTTTTTATTAGTTGATACTTAGTCTTGTGCCATCTTCAAGAATGCTGTCGAACAAGAGAGTTGGCCACCGAGAAAAATAATCAAGAAATCGAGGTTTTGCGAGAACAGAATAAAGAATTCCAAGAACGAATTTCAAATATAGAGGAAATAGGTCATCGTGTAAATGACTTGACTCTTGAATTGTAAGACGTGGAGCAACTAAACACTCATCTTGAAGCAAATATGGCGAATCTAATTCATCGGAATAATGAGCTTCAACGACAGATTGACGATTTGCAAAACGAGAAAAAGAAGTTTCTTGCCAGGAAGGACTACTAAAAGTGAACTTCGCAGCACCAAAAGTGAACTTAGCACTTCTGAATAGAATCTCCGAACTTCCAAAAAAAAAGTTGTGCACGGTGCTATCAGAGATTAGTACACTTCTCAAAGATCACATGAGTATTCAGATTGATTTGGATAAAACCCGATCAAATCGTCGCCTAGCACAGACGGCCAAACATGAAGCTTTTAAAACTAATAGCCTTATCTTAAAAGATACTCAAGATCTTGAAAATCCCTTGAAGGAGAGGGATAAAATAATTGCTCTTTATAAAGGACAATTCGGCAATGCAACTGATAAATCACTTGATCAACTGTCTGAATCTCAATGCGAGAAGGCTAAGCTAGAGAGAAAACAAGAAGATGTTGAGAAACTTTGAGACTAGTTATTTTTTATAAAGAAGGTCGGTTGATCTTTCTTCGCCCTTATCTTTCTTAAATCACTATTCTAACTATCCGTTTTCTTTCTTTGCAGAATATGAAGAGAAGATGAGTGCCGAGCTAAAGCAGCTTCACGAGGATTTGGCGAAGGTTCAAGCTGAGAGAGATGCTGAAGTCCAAAAATACAAAGATTTTGATGAAGAGTTTGACGAATTTGTGGAAGAAAATGAATCGTGCAACAAAAAGTTGATTAAAAAATATCAAAGAATCTTGGATAAGTCAAGCCAACAATTCGTTTCTTATCTCTGCAATTCCTGCAAGATTCCCAGGATTAGTGTACCAACTTTCGATGACTATTTTGATGACGACAAAGATGATCAAGTTGCCAATGGCGACGTAGAAAATCAAGTTGATGAAGTAAATCCCATTGATGCTTCCGCGAGCCAATGCAATCCTGATAACATTTTTCGCCAAAATTAATCTTAACCAGTTTACTTCTTTAGCTTATGTAATTCTTGCATCCAACATTACTCGCACGGGAAGGAATTGATATTTTGTTACATGTTTACATGAGAAATATAATTTTTTTATCTTTAAAGTGATCTTTCTTTTGTTGTGCCTTTGTGATGTCTTATTTTAATTTCTTTATTGTACCTTTTGAGGTCTTATCTTTCTGTCTTTATACGAAGCGATGTATTCTTAATGACCATTTACTTTTTCGGTGAAGTAAGCGAGCTTAAATACTTCCGTGAGAAATAGTTTCTCAAACCTTGACTTATCTGGCTACTTCAGCTCCCTAAAGGAGGGCGTCATCCGTTTATATTCCCCCTGATTTCCCCTTAAAGGACGTAACTTCTGGGGGTTATCCCTAGCTCCTTCCATCCGGATTTGCCAACAACCAGTTTGTTTTCATGATCTCTTATTCCTTGACGATTTGGCCTTGGGTACGAGGCCACACCCTAGGTGGGGTGTCTTGGGGACCAGGCATAAACTACCAAGGATTTGACACTTATGGAAATGGCTGGTCACGCTTCAAACGTGTTGGGTACCCATGTCTCAACCGGTATACCGCGATGCCTCTTGCGTAGTCTATACCTCCTGTCGGATGCCTTTCGCCAGATCATGATTTCGGCGATAAGCGGTAAACCACAATCCGACGATATCCATCGAATAAATAGGTCTTAATTTCCTCTTTCATTTTTGCGCATATCGTCTTATTCGGTCTCCTATTGAGGTCTTAATTGCCATGTTGTAGGTCTTTTCCTATTACCTTTTCAAGCGAAAGTTTCTAGAACTTCCATGCAATGTGTAGTAGGTCTTATAATTTTCCTCTTGCCTTTTTGGCGAATCATAGGTTTTAGGTTTTTTTTACTGCCCTCGCCTCGCAAGTAGCTCTTCTGGTCACATCACAAAGGATTCTAGCATATAGGTCAGGATTTTGAGTTTTAGAGATTATACCTTCCTCGGGAGTCCTCATATGTCTCTTTTGTCTTTATGGGTAATATTTTTTGATATATCTAGGGTTCCACGGATGGTCCAACTTTTTTCCGTCGTGATATACCATCTCATACTCTCCTTTTTCCAACAATCCTTTTTACGATGTATGGTCCTTCCCATGTTGGCTCTAACTTTTCACCGAGTCCTTTTTGATATGATGGTATCTCTCACAAGATCATCTCCCCAGACTCATAATCTCGCAACTTGACTTTCTTATTATATTCCCTTGCTAATCTCCGATGGTAGTTCTGCATATGTTGTAAAGCTCTTTCTCTGTTTTCCTTCAAGTCGTCAAATTTTGACAATATTAAGTCTGGAGTAAGATTCTTGATCCAAGCTTCTTTCTTTGTTGTTGGTATCATTACTTCCGCAGGAAACACTGCCTCCATTTGGTATGTCAGACGAAAGGGTGGCATACATATTGTACTTTGGTGAGTTTTTTTTATTCCCAGAACACATTGTGAATCTCTTCACACCAATCTTTGTGTTTCCCATCTAATTTCTTCTTTAGATTATCCGTAGAAAAATTTGTTTGTTGCTTCGGCTTGTCTATTGCTTTCTGGGTAGATTGGAGTTGACTTTCATTGTTGAATTTTAAATGCATTGAATAACATAACCACATTTTCTCCCTCAAACTGCTTTCTATTGTCTGGACTATTTCAACTGGAATTCCGAACTTGCAAATGATATGTTCAAACAAAAAGGAAAATACATCTTTTTCATCGATGTTTTTCAACCATTTCGTCTCTACCCATTTGGTGAAGTAATTTACGGCTACGATTAGATATTTTGTCTTCTTTCTTCCAGGTATTAATGGTCCAACAATGTCAACTCCCCATTTCGTGAAAGGCCAAGGACTTAGTATCGGCTGCAAATTTGTTGCTGGAGCATGAATTCTTTTGTTATATCTTTGACATTCCTTGCACCTTTGAGATAATTCCTTCACATCTTCATGCATGTAAGCCCAGTAATAACCTTGAGCTTTGACTTTTTACGCTAGCGATCTCGTCCCACTGTGATTTTCTGCATCTCTATAGTGTATGGGATTCAGAATTTCCATTCCCTCTTTTTTTGGTAAACATCGCAGTAAAGGCCCATGAAAAGATTGGCGATACAAATATCCTCACGCAACTGGTAGTTTGTAGATTTGGTTTTGATTTTATTAGCTTGCAGCCTATCTCTGGGTAGCTTTCTTTACTTAAGTAATCGTGAATTGGGGCTCGCCAGTCATATGCTCGCTCGTCTTTATATGTGTCGATTGCCATGGATTCTATATCATGAGATATTTTGTCTGTCGAAGGTCGTTGCATCTATTCTAATGTTAGCATTGTAGCTTCTAGAACAATCAGCATTGAGGATGTGAAGGCCAGGGCATCAACAAGCATGTTATCCTTTTGGCAGATGTGTCGTTATTTGACATTTGGAATTTGTGATGTATAGTGCCTTGCAATCTTGTGATAATTTAACAAAGATGAGTCAAATATTTGATACCTCCCTTCTATTCGGCGAACCACCAGTTGTAAATCATATGTAAGCCTTACATCATCTATCTTCATTTCAATTGCTAGCCAGAACGCATGTATCACTGCTTCATACTCAGTTTTGTTGTATGTTGCTGGAAACTCTAGCCGATATAGGTGAACGACTCGTGTGCCTCCAGGCGAGTAAAAGGAAATACCAATTCCTCTCCTCCTGATGTTTGAAGATCCATCGACGAATATCTCCCATATGCTCGGATGGTTTTCTCTTAGCAAATCCTTAGGATCTGCTAAGTCTTCTTCCAAGTTTAGTATTTCCTTTATATCTTCATCTTCTTTTAATGGAAAGTCTGCTAGGAAATCAGCGATTATCTAAGACTTTGCGGATGTTTTTATTCTTTACTCTACTCCAAATTGTTCTATTTGTGCATTCCACTTCGAGAATCTTCCTACTCGCTGTGAATTATTCTAGAGCCAATATCAATTGTTCGATCTTTATATAATTTCTTTCTGCCGAACCAAGAGTTTTGTTGATGAAATAAATGGGTTTTTCAATCCCTTCATCCGTTTGGATCAACACCACACTAATAGCATCTGAAGTTTCCGCCAGATATATTAAAAGAACTTCACCGGGTTCAGGTCTCTGCAGAACCGACACGTTCGCTAAATATTCTTTAATGTTTTGAAGAGCCTGTTCACACTCATCCGTCCACGTGAACTTAGCTTCTTTCTTTAAGGTATCAAAAAATAGCTTGCACTTGTCCGAAGATCTGACAATGAATCTGCTTATTTGTGAGTTATCTGTTTAGCTTTTATACGTCCTTCAAGATTACTGGAGATGGCATGTCTCGATCGCTTATACCTTTACTGGATCAACCTCTATTTCATTCTTCAAGACTATGTATCCCAACACTTTTCCCGAAGCCACTCCGAAGATGCATTTTGTTGGATTGATCTTCATTTGGAACTTTCGCATTTGATCGAAGATTTCTTTCAAATACTTCACATGGTCTATCGATTTCTTGCTTTTCACCAGCATGTGGTCTACATAGACCTCCAATGTAGAGTTTACCTACTGGGAAAATAGTTTTTCCACCATTCGCTGATACGTTGCTCCTGCATTCTTTAATCCGAAAGGCATTCTGGTATAACATTATAGTCCTCTCGGAGTAAAGAAAAAAGTGTGCTCCTGGTCTTTCTCTGCGAGTGGTATTTGATTGTAACCTGAGTATCCATCCATAAGAGACAACGTTTCTTACCCATTCGCCTAATCCACCATTTGAGGTATATCTAGTAAAGAAAAACTGTCATTCGGACATGCCTTGTTCAAGTCACTAAAGTCGATGCAAATTCTTATTCCTTTGTTTTTCTTGGGAACAACCACCATATTCGCAATCCACTGCGGATACCTTGCTGGCCTAATTATGTCTGATTCTATCATCCTCTTAAGTTCGACTTCTTTTGCTTCATGATAAGCCGTCACGACCTTCCTAATTCTTTGCCTGAAAGGCTTTATTTTTTGGTCAATATCCAATCGATGTTAAGCTACAGAAGGATCTTTGCCCGACAAGTCTTCCATCTTCCATCTAAATACATCCACGTACTCTTGCAACAACTGCTCCAACTTCGCTCCTTCTTGCTTGCTTAGTCTTGTTCCGATTTTGACTATCTTTGGTTCATCCTCAGTTCCCATATTTATGTCTCTAGTGGGTTCTCTTGCTTTAAAGTTCACTAACGGTTTTCCAAGAGGGGTTGGGCTCTTTAATGGATTTTTTGACAATCCTTCATAAGTCTCACTTAGAAGGTCATTCCCCTTCGCCATATTTACCTCGTAAAACTTGAATTCTTGCTTATTCCTATCTTTCTTGACTTTCTTCTTTTTCTTCTTGACCTGCTTTCTTTCCTTTTCAGCATGTCCTTCAGATTGGCGAATATCTACTTCGCTGCACCGTTTTGCTTCGGCTGGATCTCCTTTGATTTTAGCTACTCCGCCTGGTGTTGGAAAACGTAAGCACTAATGATACGTTGATGATACTCCCCTGATTCTGTGGACCTAGGATATTCTAACAATGGTATTATAAGGTGATTCCACATCTACCATACATAAGGTAGTTATTGTCTCTATCTTCCCGAGATATATTGCCATTGTGAATTCTCATTTTGGCTTCAAAGGGGCTCCATTGGATCCATAGATGTTATAAGTCGATGGGATGAGAACAGAATCTGGGAAGTCCATTCGCTTAAATTTTTTGTAGAATATAGTATCTACCGAGCTTCCTTTGTCCACTAAAAAAAAATCCACCGCCCATTTGCTTATCTTCAAAGTGATCACAAGAGGGTTTGTATGCCATTTTCCATTCTCTGGCACTTCTGATGCTGAAAAAATGATTGGTTGCGCCATCATTTCTCAAAAGGTGGGGCCTTTTCAACGTTGTTGATGACCCTTCCGTCATAATCCTGTTTGCGAATTCCGCTCAAAGAGTTGCTATGAAGTCTGCTTCTGCACTCGTCGAGTGGATAATGGAGTTACATCTAAGGTAACTTGGCCCTTGCTCAGTTTCAACCCTGTGTAATCATTGTGCCTCTTGATCTATTCACAAAATTGGTGGTGGTGGTAGGTCGCTTAGGAATTCTCGGAGCTTTCCCCGCTATATCAAGCGTAACACTATCTTTCGCATGTTCCTGCAGTTGTTAGTTTATGACCATGAAATTGATGGTATTCATAAAATTGATCGATATGCCTGAAAAAACGTGGCTCCATTCCTCGATTATATCGTTGTGGGATACTTTGAGATTCATTTTCTTCGATATACCACATGATTGCTGCTAATGGTGTACTTAGTTTTGGTAGTTTTACATCTTCCACCCTCGGAGTATCAGGTCTTCGGCCTCCAAACCTTCGATTATTGAATCCCCCACGCTGAGACTGATGATCTCTGGGTTGCTGATATCCACCGATATTATTATTCACCTAATTTCTATTCGGTTGTTGTTCTCGCTGGGATGCTCGATGTTTTTGTATTCTGTTTGAGGTACATTATCCACTTGATTTGTGATTAGCCGTATATTCGCAGGGTTTCTCAAAATGGTCTCCCTCGCCGCTTCTTGTTGCGAAGCTACTTCTTTTTGTAGTTCTTCTAGAGCAATATATTCTTCTTGATACTCACTGAGCTCTTGCATTCTCATCGTATTATTATGCTTAAATATGGCCACGTATAGTAGATCAGTTGGAAATAATGCATTGATGAAGCTTCGTACCAAATTCACATATGTCTCATGACCCATGATTTCACTACATAAGGCTCTCTATCGATTCACTAGGCTTCGCAAGCTTTCACCAACTCTTCTCTTTAGACTGAATAACTTTTCCACTCCAGGTCTCAACAGGTTGTTGTGCATATAAGCCGCGAGGAACTTTTTCTTTAGTTCATGAAAGGAAGTGATTGAGTACTTCGACAGAACATCAAACCAGGCCAATTTTTCGCCATTCAAGCTGGAAGGAAAATATTTGCACATAACTTCTTTGCATCTTTCCTACTGCAACAACGATCGATGGTAAGCCTTGATATGTTGTATTGCATTCCTGGTGCCATCAAATATACTTCTGAAAGCCGGTATTGTACATTTTGGAGGTAATCAAGTGTTCAAGATATTTATTCCGAAAGGGGATCGCTTTGCTTTCGCCATTGCGTCTGTCATCTGTTGTCCCTTGCCATTATTTTGATAACCGTGAATCATTGCTCGCATATCTTCTAATTCTTTTAAAACTTCCTGGTTCACGTCCTTCTCTTTAGTCCTCTTCAGTTGGCGCTTTATCTTCTCCTGACTCTTTCTCGCATCATGTTCCTCATGAATTTTTCCATGTTTCTCTGGTCGCTCTTTGGTTGGATCATTTCGCTGATTGGTGTATGCTATTGTTGGATTTGACTTTTCATATGTTTCTTCGTGCAGTTTTTGATTTTAAATCGTAAGCTCCAGGTTTCGCTGCTTGAGTGACTCCTGCTCTTGTGCTAGCTTTTTCTTCGCTTCTTCCATCCTGACGAGTTTTGCCTTTAACTCCTCTATTGTCATGCTTTCCTCACCATCGGATTTGTCGCTATCGTTGGATATGTTGTCCTTTACCGTTTCACCAGCGGAGTTTACTATGTGGTTGCCTATGGTTCTACTACTTTTCATCGGTGCTACTACCTTCGGTGTCATTCCTTTCTCTCGGAGTCCCTGCACAATTGAAAAAGTGATTCTGTTGTACTCTTCAATGAGTATTTTACTGATGGACCCTATAATTCATGATATTGAACTCAGATTTTACTATTATGACAAGAAAAAAAGAATTTTCTAGACTCTAGATCCGGTATTTTCAGGAATATCAAAAGTTTTTTCTTATTCGGATGACTATTTTTGCAGATCCAAGAAAGAAATTGATCGTCAGAACCTTCTTATTAACGACGTAACCGTTTAAAGTACTATTCATATGAAAACAAAAAATTTCGCAGACATGTCATAAGATCAATAAACTTCACTCACAAAATTACGAGTAAAAGTAAAGGACACAAAATATATTTACGTGGTTCGGTGTTAAAACCTACATCCACGGTGGTGATTTACTATGATTATGATGACGATTACAAGTTCTCAGCACAAACTTAACCCTCACAAACATTCTCCTAGTATGCCTTCCACAAGAATTTTGACCCTCTTTACATTGTTGTGGCTCATATTTATACACAAACTATTATAGTGGATAACATCTCATTTTACTTCGCATGTCTCCTCACAGGAACGTTCTTCGCTTAGAGTTTTCTTGGGGAAGAATTCTTCTTCGCATATTTTGGATTCGTAGGCCGCTTCTTCGCTAACATTTCTTTGAGAAGAATCCAATTTCTCTGGTCTTATCTCGCCAATACATTCTCAAAATGGTCTTCGTTTTGTCTTTTATTATGGCTCTGTGCTCTACCCTATAGTAATCTTCCATCTGTCCTGAGAGCTAACCACCTGCTGATATGACTGCTCTGCCCGCACATTTAATGTCTAACTGCCCCGTTCAAACTTGGTCGTTGATCTTGAGTTGGTGCTTTCCACGCGTCATAGTTCTGGGAGGTAAGCGAAGATCCTTAAGCTAAGGGAGATTTCCTAAAGTGCTTGCCTTGTATCTGCCTCTCCTGTATTCGTTCCTCAGGATACAAACACGTGGCGAAGTGATTTTACGCCCCCACAATCATGTTTTAAAAATTCTTTTGGAGATATTCTTATGTATAAATATTTATAAATTTCAATGATTTAGAACCGATTTTTTTTGGGGTTTTAAACTTCAAGCATACATTATTTCTAAAGTGATCCTATAATTTTTCACGGTCAATAGTTTCAAATTATTTTGAATAATAAACTAGATCTTACTATTTTTTCTCTTGAAACTACTGCTTTTCTAAAGACTTGCTCTTAGAAACTCAGATTTTGGATTTTTTCTTTTAAAACAAATAACTTTGAAATATTATTTTGAAATTTCCCGATCAAGAACCTTTTTTCTTAAAACAATGAAATATGATAAACCCTAAACACTTTCTTCAACTCTTCACTTCCTGTTTTTAGTGCCAAAATGTAGTTGCAGGAAATCTCACAATACACCCAAGTACTTACCTCACGAATACCCTCTCAAGTCTAGGTCAGAATCAATGATCTGAATTCACACAATTGCTAGTAAAGTAAAGAACACAAGAGATTTTTACTTGGTTCGATGTTAAAACCTACATCCATGGTGGTGATTTTACTATGATTATGAGGACGATTACAAGTTCTCAGAACAAACTTAACCCTTACAAGCTCTCTCCTAATATGCCTTACACAAGAAATTCGACCCTCTTTATATTTTTTTTTCGCTCATATTTATAGACAAACTATGAGAGTGGATGAAAACTTATTTTACTTTGCATGTCACTTGTAGGAACTATCTTTGCTTAGAGTTTTCTTGGGGAAGAATTCATCTTTGCAGATGTTGGCTTTGCAGGCAGTTTATTCGCTAACACTTTCTTGGAGAAGAATCCGATTTCGCTGGTCTTATCTCGCCAATGCGTTCGCCAAATGGCCTTCGACGTATCTTTCTCTATGGCTCTATGCTCTACCCTATATTAATCTTCCATTTGTCCCGAAAGTTAACCGCCTGGTGATATGATTGCTCTGCCCGTGCATTTAATGTCTAACTGCCCCGTTCAAACTTGGTCGTTGATCTTGAGTTGGTGTTTTCCACGCGTCATAGGTATGGGAGGTAAGCGGAGATCCTTAAGCTAAGAGAGATTTCCTTAAGTGCTTTCCTTGTATTTGCCTTTCCTGTATTCGTTCCTTAGGATGCGAACACGTGGCGAAGTGATTTTATGCCCCCACACTTGGCATCCCATGATTGGCTGAAATGGTTAAGGTTGATGGAAACCCTCTCTATGAGTGGCTTCTCGGATTATAAATACTTACACCATCTTTACACCAAATACTTAGGTCTACCGGGTTACCGCCACCCGTAGTGGATAATGTATGCTCATGATCAACGGTTGACACTTAATTTTAAACCATCCAACGGATCATATTTTATTCCCTTTTCACATCCTTAACCCTAACTCTAACCCCAAAACATTTAACCCTAACTCTCATTTCAAATCATTTTTATTTTTTTTATTTCCGCCGCTAATGAGTTCCTTTCTCTCTTCCCTCTTCCATGACCCAGGGATTTTCAGTCATCCATTATGTGTTTAGGATTCGTAGCTTCCATCACCATCTTTGTTTACATCGTTCTTATCTTTTTTAACAAAAAACAAAAAAATTTCTATTTTGTAGGCTTCAGATTAGATTACTCGGGTAATAGGGTTAGGCTTCTCGACTGCTGGTGGAGACGAGGAATCATCAGGTTATGTTAATATCGTTATATAACCCTTATTTTCTTACATTTTTTCCTTATTGTTATTATTTTTCCTCGTTGAATTCATTTTAAAAAAATTATTTTTGTGATTTTGTAGGTTACGGTTTACTTTCTCTTATTATTGTTACTGTTGTGGCTTAGACTAGTGGACTTTGGGTATTTAAAGTTTTAGTTTTTATGTTGCATAGAAAATAAAAACAGATGTAGGCTGAGTTGAGGGCTCCTCTTCTATACTATAAGACACAAGTGATTTTTATTAGATCCAGCGACCAGGATATATTCACATTTGGTAGTCGTGGCCAGGATCATCCCCCTTCCCATCTCACTATTGTTTTAATCTGACAGCTATGGATCTTAGTCCATTGGATCCCTTTTCATGCTTAACTCCCAAACGTATTAACTTCACCTCCTTGCTTCCTCTTTTCGTTCACTTTGTTCTTTCATATTCTTTTACACCTTATTTTGCACTCCCAAACGAATCATTTGCTTCATGTTAACAAAAAGTTGACCCCTTCCCCTGTCACTCAACCACGGATCCGTATCTTAATCATGTTGGTTTGATTCATTTGATGTTTATATTGTTCATATCCCAAGCTTATTTTATTTTACTTTTTTGTGATTTAATCGATTTCAGATCAGATCCTGTTACTGTCCAGCTTGATTTTTCCTTTTTCCTATTTCAATTAGGGTTACGTGTAATAAACTACCCTGATCTCTTTTTAGGGTTTTGATTAGATTCTTATCTCCCCATCCCCCCTTTTCAGAATTACTCTGATCCCTTTGATGGATTACTCCTATGATTACTCTGATCAACCATATTATCCCTGTGATTACGTTTTGTTTTTGATGAATTACTCTGATCCCTTTTTATAGATAATTGTTTAAAAATTAAAACCAATTTGATGAGTTACTGTTGTGATTAAAAATGAAACATATTTGATCCCTTATCTGTTTTAATTATCTATTATTGTTTACTGTATTTGATTTAATTTTAATTTATTTAGTGTTTTCCCGATTTGTTAGGTTAATCGATGAAGTCGTTTATCTTTTGTTAAGAAATACCCTATTATATGTTTTTTTCCTCCATTAATTTGTTAGAGGCATATATTCCCATCGCAGATTACTAACAACCCACCAAATGGAATCGGAGAACAAACTCTTATTTTCTGATCCTCTTCTGAAAAATTCTAACTTCAATTGCTTCCGCTCCCTGATCGAAGGTATTACTGGAAGTGTTGTATTTATGGTTACTAGGAAGTGGAAAGAGTTTGATTTTATGTTCACACACGACATCACAAGCGTGGATTTGGTTTTTGTTGATGTTCAGGTAATTTTCTGCTCTACACACATTATTTTTTGCTTCAACCGTTTTAGGGTTCTAAGGTTAACGTAATTATTTCCTATTCAAACTTTGTTTTGAGACTCCGTCAGTTGTTGTCCATAACTAACTTATCAATCACTTTAGGGTTATGAGTTGCATGCAGTTATTCCTATGAATTTAATAGGCAAGTTTGCTGATATGATTACTGAAGGCCGTGTGTGTTTCGTTGAATAATTGCATTTGACTGCTATCAAAACGAAGTTCCACCCTGCCTACAGTCAAAATAGGGGACTATTTGTTAGTAAACCTCCATCACCGCTTTAGAAGATTGCCCTGAGTTCGTCGTCGCCAACAAATTTCGCTTCATCGAATTTGAAATGCTCGACCCTCAACTTGACAACCTCTATCTCACAGGTATATTAAATGTCCAAAACGATATTATGTTTCTATGAGTTGTTTCTAAGCTTTGTTTTTGGTCATCGAATACTGCAGATTTAATTGGCTTCCTTAAAACCATCACCGATCATCAGAGCGTTAGACGGGTCAGTGGTTAATGTAGCAGGATGTTAGAAATTACCATTGAGAATGTTAGGTATTCACTGTCTTTTTTTATTATTAAAAATAATTATCGTACTTTAATTTTATTTTGGAATATATGTATGTATAATTGAACTGTATAACCTTGCGTTAAGGGGTGCCACATTGGAAATCGCTCTATATGGGTTGTCTGTAGACTAAGTTGCATGTAAACAAAACGATCGTGACGCAGTAACTTCTCCCTTAATGGTTGCCATATTTGTCCTCCTTTGTGAAAAATTACCGATGTTTGTTCACTGATCTATTTGTATCCATGTTTCTCATTTGTAAATTCGTTTTACCGTCTGACCATTCGATTTACTGTTCGTTTCTCTTATTCAGGGAAATATGCTCTTATGTCCAATAATGCCACTAGGGTCTACAATACAAAGATATCCCTGCAATGGTTGAAATGTGCGAAAGGTAATGATCCTTTTAAAGGCTACTGCATTACGCTTTTGCTGTCTCTATATACTTATGACTGAATCTTTTATGTCTTGATAATTATCAATTTCTTTTTAATTTTTACAATTAGGAACCCCTGTGCTAGTTTGCCACAGCATTTCACGTTGACATTCAAGGAAATCGCTACAAAGATCCCCATCTGGGAAAAAGCGACCAGAAAAAATCTCTCTCAGCTTATTGCTGATGGCTAGGATTCATCATACCAGGTCATCCTATAGTTTATTTTGAATCATTTAATGATCTCCCAAGTTATTTTCGCAGTTAACGCTCAACTCCCAGAATCATGAACTAACATTAATAGCCTGAGTTGACCTTCACCTTTAAATGATATTTAACCAACATCATCTAATGTTAAACCCATTATGCTCAGGATGCTAATATAGTGTTGTGTACCGCTATCGCAACCGACGTCCTAATTCATCGCGGGTGGCACTATCTTGCCTGTCCTTGGTGTGGCAAGCAGGTTTCTATCAAGAGTGGCAATCTCAAGTATTCTGAATGTGTAATAGAAGTTGACGACCCGATATCCAGGTTATATTCCAAATACAAGTTCTAACTAATACTCCCCTTCTATTGACTTTTTATCAAATAACCAATGCCGCAATGTGTGGTGTTGTTTAAAATTTCAGGTTCATGGTTCATTTCGAAGTAGAGGATCCTACAGGATGTAATGTCTTTATTACTATGGATGTTGAGGTCCAGAGATTGGTGGGTAAACCGCAACTCAGCTAATTGGAATCCCAGAGGTAAAATTGTTAACACTTGATGTTTATGTAGATTTTAAGTTGATGTAGGAAATGGTTTTATCAGTTGTTAACACTTCTGCACTTCTAAAATTTTGCCATTATTTCTATATTATGATGTTTATGTAGATTTTAAGTTTTGAATATAGTTAACGTAGGTACAAAAAGATTGTATTTAAGTGTTCATCTTATGCAGTAGATTGAAAGTAGTTGTTTTTCAAAAAGTTTGAATGCTTGATGTTACTTAATGGTCTACTATATAGGTTGATGCGCTTAGATTGGGTGAATTTTATAGGTTACGGACCCGGTAAGTTGATCTCTTCAATTGTTATTATCTCTATATGATACTCTTATCTTAGGATGTTCCAACTAAGTTGATCTTTTTTGTTTTCCTTTTGATACTGCCTTATGGACTTGGTTAATTCAATCACTATGTGCATCTGTTAGCAATGTAATCTACATTTTTCATACTTTCCCATAAATAAACGGTTCGGATAATGAAATGTTCGTGCTTTAATTTCGTGTAGTGTAAGTATGTTGACAATGGCGTAAGTTGATTATCTAATTATCACTTTTTCTTTGAGGGAGAAAACTGCGGAGTACAACCTAATGGTTAACTACAAGTCTAGCTTTCTCAGTCTCGATCGTAGTGAGTTCTTTCGTTATGTTTATGGGGTAAGATGATTATCTTATTATTTTGGGTGTTTTAGATTCGAAATTTTTGTTGGATGTAATTTCTTTTGTTTGGTTGTTTAAAAGATTTGAAGCATGATTTAGACCTAGCGATAAGTCATATCGCATTCTCAAATGAAACTGCCAACTATTTAAAGTTCACACTTATCATGCAGTTAACTAATGTTAATATATTTGTAAGTTTAATCATGATTTTGTATTTTCAATCTGTTTTTGCGCAGGCTTGTGCCTACGATAACAGCATGTGCATGAAGCTATTGGAGGTTAAGGGCATGGATACCTAAGCATCAACATGCACAGTTGAAAAATACAACTCAGGTATATCCAAAATTTTAAGAGTACAACTAAGGATCTAGAAGGGCACGCTAAATATTGCTCAAACTAAGGATCTTATTTGAGAATTATGTTTAATTTGTTGCTCGTTGAATGGCAGTTAACTAATGTTAAGTATATTTGATAATAATAAGTATATCTGTAAGTACTTCATACGTATACATTAAATGTCTCAATATAAATTTTGTTATATACTTAACATTAGTTAGTGCACATACTGCTCTAACTAATGCAATTGTTCAAACTCTAGAAGCCACACTAACTATTTCAAGCAAACCAAATATTGCTCTAAATAAGGATCTTACTTGAGAATTATGCTTAATGTAAGGACTTGATATAATGGTTACTCAATGTTTTAACGATTAGCTTTATGGAAGAACGCATATCAACCTTTTAAGTACCCTAATTTTTCCTTTCATTTTGTAGAGGGATGTCGATGAAGCTTCATTTCCACGATATAGATGCATATGATATGATATGATATTATATGAAAATGTTATTTGAAATTTCTTGGATAATTCATAATTAGTTGCTGAAGTTCCTATTAGAGATAAATAGCAGGACCAGTTTGTTCACCAATTGTGAATGTTTCAGCTAAGCATATTTTCTCTGAAATACGTGCAGTTATAAGCTTGCTATCATTTTGATTGTATGTGGTTATGCAGTGCTTTGCTGATTGGAGATGAGAAGTTTTTGACCAAGAAGAGGTAACTTTGCAATACCAGCATTTTATTGTTTTCTTGCCAGTGCTTTATTCTAGATATTTCTATTATGGTTATCTGATACTAATAGATACAAAAAAGATATTTTTGCTAGGTTATATGCTTACAGAATGTATTAGAAAGATTCATATCATTGATTTCTTCCATAAGGACCCTTTGTGCTTATAGTTCTGTTAGGTTTTCTAGATATCTGTCCACAACTAAAACTTGCATTTTCTTGGAACAGTTTTCGCTAATCACCTTTGTGTTTTCTTTCCAATTGTGGTGTTACTCATTGTGTTATAAATTCATTATTAAGTTCAGTTGGTAGTAGTACTAATTTTCATTTTACTGTAGATAGCAAAACTGCATTTTGAATGCTAAATTGCATTGTTCAATAGATATAGTTTGGGTTTAGTGGGTTCTTGATTAAGTTTGGTGGTACTGTATTGATATCTTACTGCTTTCTTTTAAGATGATGCAAATGTTTCCGGGAATGGATACCTTGGGGATGATAAGAATCTTAATAACAAGAATGCCTGGCCAGCATTCACTGAATTGCCGTCTTTTATTGCTAATCAACGAATTCCTGTGGGAAGAATGCTTGGCCAACATTCTCATATGCAGGTGCTTGATATGGTTTTTTTCATCCCCCCCCCCTTTTTAAGTCCTGCCAAGCACTTTTCTAGAGATATTAGATGCCCCAACTTACTAATTTCCTTTGTTGTAATTATATTTGTTATGAATATAGCTCTCGAAACCCTACCGCGCATTTTACAGACCAAAATCATGTCTCAGCTTCCACATTCATCTTTTGAGGATTCAGTGTCAAAGTTTATTAAACCCGTTTATAAAAATTCACATGATTCAACTGTTTAGTCACTAGTGTACCAAGTTTAGGATTAGTTAGTCGATTTGTTGTTAGAGTAATTATATTTTAGCTATTTTTGCGATGTTGTTAAAGGAATTAGCTGACGAAGAATTATTTTGCACGTCGAGAACTGTTGTCGGTCGCCCACCGTGAAAGTGCTCAACCCATCATAAACATCTCTCCCAAGTCTCCATCTATTGTTATATTTTTTTGACATGAAAGACGAAGGCACTTTGCACTCTCTCCAAAATCTTAGTAGAATCTGTTGTTTCTTTGTATATACTAAATTCAATATCAATTTTGATCAGATGGGGATACACAGGTATTTTTTTTTTGGTGGTATAATAACCACCGACGTACAATGTTATTTATGTTGCTCCTTGCTAGATTTTCAAGGATCTTTTAAAGTTTTTCCTATGTAAATAAAATCTTATATTCGCATATGTGTAGGTCTACAACAATAGTCTGCCACAACCGTTACTCAAATTCTCAATTGTAGGCCCACAACAACTGTAGGAGCTAAAGTTACTCGTTGGCATTATGCTTGGCCTTTATGTAGCACATTCAGAACATATTGAAAGAATTCAGCCGTGAAAGTTCGCGACTTGAGATAATGTTCGATACGACTCTGTATTTAGATGGTATGATGTACTTAGTAACACAATTATTCCAGAATAATGTAAGATCTCAGAATGACCATTGTGCCTTTTTCACTTGACTTTTTGGTAAAATGACTATTTGACCCCTGTCCCAAATCTTGATGAATATGGCTTTTCACCTTTAATTATAAAATGACCATTTTTCCCCTTGATGTATAAATAACTATTTTACCCTAGGTTGAAAATTTACCAAAATTGACTATTTTACCCTTTGTCAAAAATCCACCATCAACATTAAGTCCCTTGCTTAGGCGGAACAAGTAATGTTCCGTGGTAAGCACTAGATGGTGGTCTGCCAGACGAAGTAAAATATGTCTTTTATGGTTTAATGGCTAAATATTACTAGAAGAGTGCCAGTTGGCCAAGAAATTTTTGCTCTTTCTGTGATTGTACTCTAAAGTTATTAGAACATTAGTTGGTTGTAGATAGTGTTGAGGCAATGTTGCTGACAGAACACTAAGATGAGCGTTGAGGCATTGTTGTCGTTAGAACACTAAAATGAGTGTGGAGGCAGTGATTCTGCCATCATACACGTAGATGAGTGTATCCATGAACACTAAGATGGGTGTTGAGGCAGTAGTGCCACCAGAACACTAAGATGGGTGTAGAGGCAGTGATTCTGCTATCAGACACGTAGATGAGTGTTAACCATGAACACTAAGATGAATGTTGAGGCAGTGGTGCCGTCAGAACACTAAGATGAGTGTGGAGGCAGTGATTTTTCCATCAGACACACAAATGAGTATTTACCGTGAACACTAAGATGAGTGTTGAGGTATTGCTGCCGTCAGAACACTAATATGAGTGTGGAGGCAATGATTCTGCCATCAGACACGAAAATGAGTTTTAGCTGTGAATACTAAGATGAGTTTTGAGGCATTGCTGCCGTCAGAACACTAAAATGAGTATGAAGGCAGTGATTCTACCATCAGACACATAAATGGGTGTTAGCCATGAACACTAAGATGAGTGTTGATGAATTGTTGCCGTTAGAAACACTAAGATGAGTGTGGAGGTAGTGATTCTGCCGTCAGACACGAAGATGAATGTTAGACGTGAACACTAAGATGAGTGTTTAGGCATTGCTACCATCAGAACACTAAGATGAGTGTGGAGGCAGTGATTCTGCCCTCATACACGAAAATGAGTGTTAGCTGTGAACATTAAGATGAGTGTTGAGGCATTGTTTCCGTCTGAAAACTAAGATGATTGTTGATGCATTGCTTCCGTCAGAACACTAAATGAGTGTGGAGGCAGTGATTCTTCCATCAGATAGGTGGATGAATGTTAGCAATGAACACTACGATGAGTGTTGAGGCAGTGGTGCTGTTAGAACATTAAGATGAGTGTGGAGGCAATGATTCTACCATCAGACACGTAGATGAGTGTTAGCAATGAACACTAAGATGAGTGTTAAGGTATTGGTGCCGTCAGAACACTAAGATTAGTGTGGAGGCAGTGATTCTTCTATCAGACACGTAGATGAGTGTTATCCATGAACACTAAGATGAGTGTTGAGGCAGTGGTGCCTTCAGAATACTAAGATGAGTGTGGAGGCAGTGATTCTGCCATCAGACACACAGATGAGTGTTAGCCGTGAACATTAAGATGAGTGTTGAGGCATTGTTGCCGTCAGAGCACTAAGATGAGAGTAGAGGCAGTGATTCTGCCGTCAGACACGAAGATGAGTGTTGAGGCATTGCTGCCGTCAGAACACTAAGATGATTAGAATTTGAGCTTTGATATATGTGGAACAAGTTCAAGGAATTCAGTCGTGGAAGTTCTCGACTTGAAGCAAGTTCAATTATGACGTGAAGTGCTTAACTTTTATGCAGTGCATACGAAACATATTCAAGAGATTCAACCATGGAAGTTTGCAACTTGAGATAATATTCAATGCGGTTCTGCAATTAGATGTTATGCATCTGATTTAGCGATCCTTATTCATATATGGCATAGCCTTTATTCTGAATATTCACTTTTTTTTAGATGACTTGCATCTAGTTTACGTTATATTCAGATATGGTCATAGCCTTTATCCTGAATATTTGCTATTTTGGTTTTTAGATGACTTGTATCTAATTTGCGTTATATTCAGTTATGGTCATACCCTTTATCCTAAATATTTGCTATTTTATTTTTTTTAGATGACTTGCATCTAGTTTGCGTTATATTCATATATGGTCATAGCCTTTATCCTGAATATTCACTATTTTGTTTTTTAGATGACTTGCATCTAGTTTGCGTTATATTGACATATGGTCATAACCTTTATCTTGAATATTTGTTATTTTGTATAACCAATCGTTCTGTTTTATACAAGTAGTTCGCATGGATGCACCTGAAATAACGAGGATTTATTTGGGTTTAACTCTTGAAATTTTTATGGGGCATATATGCACAAAAGAGTTTCAAGGCTAATTTATCAAGGAGTTGAATATGCATTCTCAATTTTCTTGCAGAATGTAAGATGGGAGTACGTATCCCTAATTCTGATACTTGTCATAATTTTATATTTATTTATTTCATGCTTCTGCAGCTAAGAAAAATAAATCAAAATAAACCAACGAGCTTAGTAGTTGGATTTTACCAGGAATTCTAATTTGATGGCGCTCCGAGACCATGACTTTAAAGAAAAAAATATCCTTGTTTGATCATCACCGACCACCAGCACTCTCTTTGAGTTGTACGGAGGTACTGATGTATAGATGCTCTTGTCAGGATGATGCGAGTGGGATTTTGTTGATACTACCGTTGTTGATTAAATACTATGGTTGAAGGAGGTGGCTGCGTTAAACCTATGAAACTGAAGAAGCCTTCAGTCCCCAGGTGAAACTACTTTGGTTTGGTGCTCGATGATTCATGATTTAATAGTATCATCACGATTCCATGCCTCTAGGGTCTGATCAGGCAAGGGAAGCTAGGGAGGTTGATATCTCCTATTGTTGTTGTTGTCTTTACGCGCCATGGATGGAGCAAGAACTTGAATTGAAGTTGGAGTCCCTGTTGGCGCCCAGGATGTTGAGTTGCAACTGCATGTTTTTCGCGAGCATTGACTGAATGAAACTGCGTCTTACTCTGACCCTTTGGTTTATAAGCTTGTTCTACCTTCTTGGATGTGCTGATGATATGCTTGGAGTGTTCATATAAGCGAAGTCCTATGGAAAGGTAAAGAGGATGATCTGGGAGGTGTTCTATCGCCGACGTAGTGCCACGGGTATCTTCAAAGATTATGTTCCCAGAGGCGTCTCTTAAGCTATCCTTTGAATCCTTGATTGCGATAGGGGATGTGATATGGTAAGCAGTCCTCTGTCATACTCTTTTCTGGTTAATGAAGTTGTATTTTATGGAGTAGACTTAGGATGCGTCTCAGCCTCGTCAGGATTTGCAGGGTCCTATCAAATCTGATGACGCAGTCGATAGAGGTGAAGATTTTTTTACAGCATGTCTTTGGAGAGTAGAAAGCCTTGTCAAGATAATGGCTTTCTAGTTGACCGTCTCTTATAGGATAAAGAGATTCTTGACAGAGAGGGGATCCTGTGCAAATATTCAGTCCCCAAGTGTGGTACTTGTGATCCTTCAGATGCAGTTTGTTGAAGTTGGTGCTCCAAGCGGCCCCGTTGCGTAAGATACCAATATAATAAAAGTTATACTAATTGAGTATATGAATACTGAAGCTGACTTAGACTTTCAGTTTGATAGGAGATGACTCTTGGAGGAAGCTGAGACAACTAAGCTTGTTGTCAGATGGATTTTTCGTCATATGTGAGCCATTCAGGAGAACTTGAAGGAAGTAGGTGCATCTTCGGCTGATTCTGAAAGACTATTATGAAAGTTGAGGCTTGCAACTGAAGCCCTTGCACAAGTGGAGAGAGCATATGATGATAGCTCTGAACCATTCTTCAAGGATTTCTTTATGAGTAGTTGGTTTTGAGGGTTTTTATGTGTTTCTGAGATACCCAATTTTTTGTGGTTTTACATCGAGATTTTGAGAAGGTAGATTTTGAATGGTTTGCAAAGGATTTTTCTAGATAAAAAAATAATACTTTGTTCAATTGAAATCCTAAGCATGAATGCAAGGTACTGCAATTATTTTAGAGGAATTGCAAAAATAGGAAAATATTGCTAAGGGGTGGCAAAGTGCTTAATCTTTTAAAACCTTGTCAATGGTGCTGGAGTGTTTAAGACTTGAAAGCTTTAAGCCTCGTGCCATGTACGATTACGCCTATTGGCTTATTGGTGTTGACAAGTTTGTAGCGTTCACCTAATATAGTTTTAAGGATCAGATGTGGGTTTTCCCGGGAGAGGCAGTAGTGTCTCCGATTTGGAAAGAGTTGGGTTTCAGTATCAAGGTGATTGGGTTATTGGTTTTAAAGTTCTCAGTAGAGATGACTCTATTCATTTAGTAAAATTTTATAAATGATCATCTTCCTCTTCAAACTGTCAAGTTATGGTGGGGTTGGCACTCGTGTCAAGTCCCCAAGACTTAATGGGACGCAGGACAACTAGTTGTAAAGAGAGTTGCTAAACAAGACTTACTTGTAGGAGAAATCCATGGGTGTACAACATCACCTTTCCTCTATGCAGTTGTTTAGTGTCCATACCCGTTGCTTGGTGCTGTTCTGGAGATGAACAATCTTTAGAGCATGTTGGCTTGTTAACGCATACCGGTGGGTCCCTTGGTGACGATTTTGCAGAGATGCGTCAAGTCTTGACTTATTGTTGTGAATCCAGGGACATCCCAAAATTATGTTGAAATCTGGATTTACAAGATTGTTGCTGGTAAACTGGCAACAGACACTCCCGACCACAAAATTATGGTGGTAGTGGTCTCTTCTGGACCTTTATGAATAACAAAGTTTGATTGGTGCATCCCTGGTTGATTTACCTTGATGGGGATCTCATCATCGTGTCAAATATCGATTCTAGAATGCACAACTTACTCTAATTAAGGACTTCGTGTCTAGTGATTCTTCTGATGTACGCGGTGAGCCTTTGGAGAATGAATTAACAGCTTGGCCGGACTTGAAAATTACTTCTGGAGTGATGCGCGACTTGATAATCACCTTGACACATATATATCCATCTTTTATTAAATGTTTAATTTGTCTGTTGCATTCGTGGCTCCCGAATTGCTTCGTGTCTGATAACGTAGCAAATACTACTTTTCAATCTGGAACGAAGAGACCGCGGGTACTTATGCCTTGTCTTTGATGAATATCTTTGTATAACATGGGGGGCATAACTCGTCATAATGACTTGAGTATTCAACCCTTTGAATTTGGTGTCTCGGTTGTTCCTGGTGCTTCAGCTGCTTATGTCGTGAGTAAAGCTTCTTTTAGAAATCCCTGAATAACGCTTTCATGTCTTGTTGACTCTAGTGGATTATGATTCTTGTGAATAAATTCTATGCTTAGATGACTAGCAACGCGAATAATTCGACGTTAGAAAGCACCGTTGTTGTTTGAAGCACTGAAGAAGAAGACAAAGATGACTAGGGACCTGAGAATTCATCCCATACTGAAGTGATTGGAGAATCCAGAACTAAAAACAAAGAACTTGGTGGTGAATCACATTGGAGGTGCCTTCTACTTCCTCTTTAGTAAGTTTAGTTCTCGTAGTATGTATAACTTCGTGAGCTATTACAACATTATTTTCCCATCGGGGACAAAAGTCGATTGATAAGGAGAGATGAACTTATCAAAAAAAAGATTTTATTTTTTTCATAAACTGTTTCGAGATAATTTTGTAGATAGTGTTGCTGACGGATATTGGTCTAAAATCCGACAGAGTTTCTGGAAAGTCTTTTTTAGGAATCAGAGTTATAAAAGTAGAACTAAGCTTTTTCAAAAGGAATTTTGACTCAGATAAATGTTGTATCATTTTTATAACATCATCTTTTATTGAGTACCGATTCTTGTGGAAAAAACTAGTTGGAAAGCCATCTAGTCCTGGGGATTTATTAGGGTGCATATCAAACACAATGAGTTTGATTTTTAGTTCAAAGGGGATTCATAGGAGTTTGGTGTTTTTCACTATCAGAAATGCAATTGAGAATGAGATTCAAGATATGATCCTGGATAAATGGCTTGGTGGATGTGGCCATATTGACAAAATGGTTATAGAAATGGTTTACAATTTACAATTGTTCACGACACCATTCACCATTATCCTTTTTGATCACCTCAATTCTGAGTTTTTTTGCTTTGTATGTTGTTAAAGAATGAAAATAGCCAGTGTTTCTATCTCCTAGATGTATAGAATTATCCATTGCTTTTATTTTCCAAATAGCTTCTTCAAATTTATACCATCTATCCAAGTAGTCTTAGGGCTATTATATGGGAGTTTCAAATTGTTTTTAGCGTGAAAAAAAGTTTGGTTTAGATTCTTGATATTATGTTCAATATTTCCAAAGTGATCTTTATTCCATATTTTTATGTGTATTTTCAAGTTTTTCATCCTAGTTACAAATTTAAACGCCCGGGAGCCATTTATTTCCAAATTCCAAGCTTTTTCGATAACATCGAAACAAGTTGGGTCTTCCATGTAAATTCTGAAGAATTTAAATGGTTTAGCGCCATCTTTCCAGTAAGGGAAGTTATAATGAGAATATGATTGTGGTCCGAACCCGTAGGAGCTAGGTGGTAAGCCATAGACATGTGGAAAATCGAACCAAAGAGAATTTATTAAAGCCCTATCAAGTCTAATTTCTATAAATTCCTGGCCTATTCTCCTATTTGACAAAGTAAACAGATATTCTACGTCGCCCAAGCCTATCAGGCCCGCCATACTGATCAGTTGGGAAAAGAAATTAGTTTCTATTGAGTTTAACCCTTTTCCACATCTCTTTCAGTCTCTTGCAAAACAAAATTAAAATCTCCTACTACCAACCCTGACATTTCTACAAATCTTACTAACTGCCTAAAATTAATAATTTCATCTAGCATGTTTCATAACCTTGTAAGGGCACCCATACACAACGAATAACATCCAATCTAGATTTCTATTTTTATCAGAGATGATAGCATCAATTTGATTATCAGCGCTATGAATGATCTTCAGCTTACCATTGGCTGACCAGGCTAGCACTATTCTTCCAGCAGTACCAATTATTCAAATTGGATTAACAACAATCATATCAAGAACTTAAGAACTTAAGATTAATTTTCCAAAATTTTATCCTTAGAATTTAAGGTTAATTAATGCGGTATAAAAAGTGACTTGACCAACTTTGACCATTATTTTACGTCATTTTCTAAGTGTCACATTTTTATTATCTGGTATCTGATTGATGCGTTCGAATAGTTTATTTTGTATAACTTTCTGAGATCTATCTAATGAGACTATTTTTATTAAATAAATTATTATTTTATTAATTACTATATTTGATGTTGAAATTTAATTAATCTAGTTATTATGTGGCGTAATCGTTATTTGGTGAGTCTAATCGTATTGACCTGCTTGGCAGGTCCTTAAAGTTATGTATGATTTTGGGGCCTTTTCCTCTCCTCCTCTTTTATCTGATTGAGTCACAAAACTAACATGACGTTTTCCCTGTACCAGTTCCATAGGGACTCTTTTGGTTGAGATATGGTTCTTTGTTTAAATTACTCGAGACCTGGTGGTTGCTCTGTCTGTGAATATTGGTTAGGGATTTTGAACAGGTTACTCAGTTTCATGTCGAAGTTCACCATTAGTGGGGGAGCATGCACAAATCTGAAACTGCCTAGCTCCATTTCTTCATCTCGTTTCTCAACTTTAACTTCTTTCCTTTGAAGTTTTTTTATGGGTCCTAGGTCAGTTGTGTCTGCAGCTTGTCTCTTAAAAACTACGTCCTCACTTTCCATCATCATTTCATGGGGTAGGACCCCAATATTGAAGCTGGACTGAGGATCACTTCCACTTTGTGCTGAGTCCATTTCCTTAGATGGTACCAGCTGCATATTTTCCTTAGTTCTTGAGTTCTCTTGTGTGATGGCATGGTTCACATCTGAATCATTTGTTTGAAATTGTTTCCAGAGTTTCCTCAGTTGTTGTACTTGTACCGTGTATACCCTAATATTTTGGTACCAATACAGGCTAATTACAATGTTATAAGCAGTACACCGGCAACATCAGTAAGCCCAGTTTTGCTTGGAACTTCCTAGTTCATGGGTCTATGCCCAATGTTCGTATATGCTGGCCCAGTTCCACCGATCTATTTCCTCCTACTTGCTTCTGAAACTCTAAAAAAAGATTCTGGAACATTCCAGATTATTTAGCAGACAAGTATGCACAACTTGTAAATATAGAGCACTGAGACCCTAAAAAGTACGGTATCTAACCCTAAAAACTCTTGCAGAAAACAATTACCGACTTAGGTATCAGAGCCTCTTAATAGATAACTGATTTTTGACACATTTTTTCCAATGGCTTAGGATTTTATAGAAACCCTTGGGTAGTTTTTCAAAGTACAAGTTAACCTTGAGTTTTGTTGATTTTCCAGTGTTGATTGGTATATGATCCCATATTTTTCGTCTACATCAATTTCCATTAGAACTCTTGGGCATGTGTATTAAAGTTTATGGGCCTAACTAATCTCGAAAACTGGCTTGCAAAGTTAGGATTGCCCAAGGCTTATTAAGTGCAGGATCTTAAGTTGTCTATCTAATGTGGGGATAATCTCAACACGTCCCCTCACGTGTAGTCTTTTTGGATCTAATATTAAATTGGGTGATGCGGAGTAAAGGTGTGATCAAATGACTCGTCACAAATTACCTTCTTTGATATCATATTGAAGTTCATGAGCCTAACTAACCTCGAAAACCGGCTTGCAAGGTTAGGACTGGTCAGAAATTATTAAGTGCATGATCTTAAGTTGTCCAAACAGTGTGGGGATAATCTCAACAATGTGAGAACGAGTTTGCTCCTTGATGGCTGCTCCACCATAAGACACTTTGTCATGCTGCTAGCTATTTCATATGGGATAGGATCGATGGCCATTTTCGGAGGTAAGTTCTGCAGTCTCGCCCACATTGTGACCTTATCCATGTTGACAGATGCTAGGGATATTCCATACTGGTACTTCTGTACCACCAAGAGAAATGGATTATAGCTCCACAGATTCTTTAGTAAGCCATTTTTCACATCATCTGAGGATTGTAGTCCAAAGACAAAGATGTTTCTTTCATTCCCTTTTATTGTTAGAGTGCATTCAGGTTCATAGTTGAGCTTCCAGGTGTCTTGGAGTATATCTTTTTCCTTCTCCTTATTCAGTTTGAAATCGCAGTTTATCTTAGTAATCATCAAAGATATGCATTTGTCTCTACAGTCAACCACTTGTTCATCAGTCAGAACAAAGTCTCTATTGATGTGTAATTTGTCTGTCAAGATTTCTACTAGTTCCTCCTCATTCATCGAGTCAGACATATCTAAGGGTTTGAAGCACTCCGGGTATTGATTGAAGAGAAATGCCTTTATTTTTCTGAGCCAGGGGACTTGCAACACTATTACTATTTCGAAGAGCCAAAACCAGTAGAGCCACCATAGGGAAATAACCACTGCTTTAACTGGAAGGGAAGAAAGCATTAAGGTTGAAGTGCTAAAGTATTTTGTGGTTGGTGTTGAAGGTGTTTTTGGCCTAGCTACAGTACAGCTCTACCAAATGTAAACAGGTTCATTCCGGTTACTGCTCAGCTTTGTTGAATCTGGGGGATTATGAGCGGACTGTTGAGGAGAGATATGATTTTCTTCCTTTAGGAACAACTATTCAAAAGATGTTGAGAATTGGTGTATTCCTTCTTTTCTTTTCTTTTTGTGAGAAAGATAAGAAAGTTGATAGAGCTCGGAGAAACTAGAGCAACTTAATATGAATACCCTGCAAAATCTACATCGTATTAGCACAAAATAATATGAGGCAGACTACTTGTCTTGATTATCCATTATTTGCTAGCTCAGGGGAACTCAGGGTTACTAGGCTTGCGCTTTTTTTACTGTGCACGCATCCCAAGTCACTCCATAGTTAAACATACCCTGCCTAAGAATACCTATTTCTAAATTGGCTCCTAAATGTAAAATATTGGGTAATCTTTTTTCCACCAAGTAGGCTTCAGATCACTAAGGATATTATCATGTTGTATACCTTGTTGTGGTGGTCAAGGTCCCAATGACAGATTTCGAATCATGGGAAAATATTGGGGTTAAGATGGAGATTTTGTGACATGAAAAAGAGTTTGGTTCACAAATGCAGATCTTTCATACGTTGGCAATTTTTGGTTCACGATGCCGATTTTAAATCTACGGATGATTTGGGTCAACGGGCAGTTTTCTGCCAACGTGTATAATTTGGGTCTCTAAGCAAATATGGTTTATAGGGTAAGTTTTGAGCCACAATGACATATTTTTGGTCCCTAAGCAAGGGTCACAATATAGACTGTGTCAGTAAGTAAATTTGGTCCGAGGATTACAGTGATAATTCAAAGATTATGGTTCACGGGCAATAACTAGGGTAATGAATCGTGCTTCAAAAAAAGAAAACTAGGGTAATGAGTAACTATTTAAGGGTCACGGTGATAACTTTGGGGGTTGCAAAGTATTGGGTCATGTCAAACTGAACAGCTACTAGCAATGAAGCTCACTGCATCTGTAAATCTGTGACGAACACACTTTTGACAGGTCATATAGAAAATAAACTGAAATTTCCCAACAAACAAATTTTATTCAGAATCAACTGGGAAACCATGAGGTGTTATGAAAGTGGTGGTCTAATGTCACGCATAAGGCTCCCATTAACCCCAAAGGGAGGGATCTAGGGCCTAAAATATAACACATACTGGGGCATAATGATGGAGGAAAGAGCGGAGAAAAACGAGGTGTTATAAAAGTGGTGGTCTAATGCTGCACAAATGGCCCCCTGCTAACCTCTAAAGGAGGGATCAAGGGCCTAGAATGTGACACCTATTGGAGGATAGTAATGGGGAAAGAGTGGGGAAGTCTAGCACAGTCGGAAATGTTCATAGTACTCCCTGGTTTAATGCAAGAAACCTAACATTGAAATCTAAAAAGCAGGAGCTGGCGAACTGCAGGTTCCAGATAACCAAAATAGAATCCTGGTGAGCGTAGTCCACTCGTAGCCCATCTTTGCCTAGCATCCTTGGCTAGGAGGTACCACTGCTACAAAAGGAACGCAATTCATCACAGGAAGCCCCAATAGCTCAGGTAATCCTACCAGATAGGATATTCTTCACAGAGAAGGATTTACAAGGAATACTTGTACCTCAGGCAGTCATGCTAGCCAATCAGTAGATTATTCACTGCCCAACATCCAGTTAGGCATTCTACCGGGCCCATCAAATTTGAGTTTTTATGGTTTCCCTAGAAAATGCCCTTAGACATAAGACAACCCGACGCTGAGATTTATAACTTGAATGGTTGAATATGGACCAAAATCAACAAACAAACTGATGCAAAATCAATAATATCTATATTCTTATATCGTTTAACTCGGTTTATATCATCTGGCCTATACAAAGACTATACTACAACAAACAATCTCATTCTCCATCTGTTGCTAAAGTCTGCCCTCACTATGAATTAAAAACACAAACAAAAGTTGGGAAACTGATAATACAGGAAGTAAAAGATCTACTAATTTATAACAAAAAACGGTTTAAGTACACAAGAGTGCCTTTAATAGCTGTGGAAGTGCTTGGGAGAAAACAGAGACGAACCCCTATTTTGCTGTATAATCAACCAAGGATACTTGTACCCTGCAGTGAAACTTGAAGGACGTGCTGCGTATTCTGGTGGCTGGAGGAATAAGAATTAAGGTTATGTAGTCGTATCATTGGATACCTAAAAAAGTCTCCAAATCTTGATCTGCTGATAATTTATAGGAATGGGAGAGGATTAGAACTTCTACTACTATCAAACAACTATACTTAAAGCTCTACACTAAGTAAACTGCTGCTTGTTCGTTGATTTTTTAAAAGGTCAAAATGTGGGTAGGGCCCCTGTCTTGTTGGAACAAATACAGGAGCAGTCTGGTTCATTTATTTCCCTTCTTACAAGACGTTTGTCACGGTTAATCATCAATTTTACCAAGGGAAGTTTTAGAGAAACTTGGCGCCATATCTCGTTCACTGTTCCATTTGGATCATCATATTCAAAATATCGCTTCACCTGTGGAACACATAACAAGAGAAATTAATCAAACTCACCTTTACCCAACTAGCTCTTTTCTGTGTTGAATCAGGGATGAAATTTATTTTAGAATACATAATATGATAATAATGCACTATAAACTAGTAGTCATTATTTGAAGTTAAGGACCACTTCACAAAAAAAAAGGATCCATACACATGAAATATCCTACATAAAGATGATAGATACATTATCCGCTTAGCGTTCTTATCAGGATATCTTGAACTCGACTCCACGTTATGACCAACCACAAATTTTCGGCCCTTTTTATTTTATTTTGTTTTTACATTTTGTCCCTTGAGACCTCACAATTAGCAGTTTCCACTATTTCCAGCTATTCTCATGTTAACTTTTGATAACTTGCTGCATAATACTGTAGCAATGACAAAAATATGAACTCTGACACAGACAACAGTATAATAAACGGTTCCCTTACTAACACACTGGTTGTCTGATCCCCCAAATTTAACAGGATCACAATGAATTTACTATTGCGAAAAAGGTAATAACAGGTGAAACACAATAACTAATATTTGAACCACAAAAATTACTTATGAGGTATGATTCTCCCTGACTGAAATGAGACTGAACAGACATTGCCACCATCTTCATAACTACAACCACTACCTCATCCGTCACCAAATCACCAGTGTAAAGACCACCAACATCTATTCTCTCACTCAAAGCAACAACAGGGATTGATTTGAACAGCAAATTCCTCAGGCTTTCTATGTATCAGACTCTTGAGAACAGAGTTACTAAGTCAGGCTACAGACTTTTTATGATATTCTGAAGCTATATGCCAATATATATGACACGAATGATGCTGTTATCGACATTAATAAGTGATGAGTATAAGAATTACTGCAAAGCTGAGGAGCATGAAGCGAACCAAGTGTATATGAGCCTAATGCCAATAACAACAACATAGCCGGGAGCAATAAAGACAGAAGGTAGTCCAAAACGATCAGATAACATATATGATGGTTTTAACAAGTAAAAGTCATTGCAACAATAGTTAAAGATTATAAAATTATTTTTAGCGGCTATGAAAAATGGACTAAAACATAATGTACGCCCTAACATATGAGAATCCATTAATAAACAAACCAGAACAATGAAAATATTGCTCACCTCTTTAAGCTCTTGCTGATATTCCAGAATCTTCTCGGTTCTTATTTTTCTTAACATTTTAGTTAGATGACCTGGCTTTACTGCTGTGTCTGAGTCTACAAAAATAGCAATTTTTTTGTAGTCTATCGCATCTTCAAAAGGCAACTCAATCTGGTCACTGACAATCACTGGAATGCACAAGCTAATTATGGCATCAAAAAGTCTGCAGGCTGAGGGTGTATCTCCAGCAGGATGTAAGCAAAATTTTGATGAATGCATCCCTTGTGTTGCCATACGTCGACTTTCCCTGGACTGTGTACCATGTTTTATAATGACATCTTCCTCACTTTCAAGCACTTGGAAAAGGAGGTCACGAACTTTGCCACCCTACAAAATTGGTCATTAGTAGTTTCTTAAATGTATGAAACTAATACCCATGACCACAGAGAATAATGAGAATGTTGGTGCATTACTACTACTCAATTATGTCAACTTATTTTTTAACTATGGAAGGAACAGAGTTAAAATAAATGTCAATAACTCCATTTAATCAAAATGTGATCTTATGCATATTCAAGTGGCAATATATATCAAACCACGCAAAGAAGCTCTGTACAAACTGTCAATTAGCAAAATAAATTTAATTGCAATATTACTATTCCTAAAAGGAAAAAGTTTCGAAGGATGAATGTAACTGTATGCATTCTAAATATCCTCCAAAAAAAACTGTCCGTGACACTACATGCTGCAAGAGGCCCGACTATCCAGTGAGAATGAATGCCATCTGTGCATAGCATGTTCCTTGTCTGTTCTCTAGCTGGTCTTTATTGGCTAGCTGCTTGCCAGCCAGCTAGAATTGAACTATAAGGAAGAAATGGCTCCATCTTTGGCTGTTAGGTGCACTGTGCACATCAGTCATGCAAAGATACCACATATACAATGAAAAACAAAAAAAGCTAGGTGTTGTTCAGGACACCGCGCTTGCGATAATCAAACATATCAACCTCTCCTAGTTTAATACAAAACTCTAACACATTACTAGCTAACATAATGCTGACTGCAGCCCTGCTGTAACAGTAGGCTTAGCAAGAGTGATACCCCTATCAGAAGTTTGTTTCACAAAGAGACATACTTCTAACGGGAGCTGTACTCGGAGGTAATGAGATCAACACATAAAATGGTTCCAAAGACAATGTGAAATTGCGATAAAGAAAAAAGAAAAAGAAAAGGACATAAGAAAGCAGCAATGGTAACAACAAAGTTCCAAGTGATGCAGTTACAATTTCCTCAACATTAACACACATTGTTACCAAACAATTGAGGCCAAACAATTGAGGCCAAACAAACTCAAACTCCCAATAACCTTGCTACTAGAATAATGCACCATTATTGTGTAGTTTTGTTTAGAGAGCATTTTACATTACCATTTCTAGCAACTATTCCTTTAAAAGATGGAAGACATCCAACTCTCAAGACATGGGAGTTAATTTGAACACTTGAGAAGGAAGACATCCAGGTCCATCTAATAAACCAAGTCACTAATCCCGAGTCTTCACTTGTGACGACATATGTATAGGGAAAACTAGTCTACATAGATAATTGGGATAAACACATATCTACAATACCAAATAAACCAGACAAATGTGGTTCATAAATTTTGTGTAATAAATACAAAAATCGAAGATGGCCTACTAGAAGGATATTAGATATCCAAAAGCTAAAAGAAAAGAGAACCAAAGTGAACAACTATTAATATAGGATTGAGAAAGCTTTTTGCCCTAACACATGTTACAACCAAGAAAGTGTACAGTTATAAATTCGTACAGAATGAGAATCAGAGAGACCATACATGTGCATAAATATGCTATGGTAATTCAACACCAATAAGTCGCCTCGATTAAGGACTGCTCTTACAAGTGAGATGTGAACATAAAGCTTCCACCAATTTATTACTGTTTCTGAAATCATGCATAGATTTCGTTGTTAAGAAGAAATTCTACAAATTTGTTTGCAAGTATTAAGAAAGGGTAAGCTTCCTATACATGTAAAAGCCACAGTGACTCATTGAGCGCCAATGGAAAGCAGTAAGCACACATTTCACCACCTCATACTCATCTAACACACAGTTTCTATGTAATATCACATAGAAAAGCATGATTGTTTGGCCTTTAAGATATTATTATAATTCATGAGGAAGTAAAACCTGTGGTAGCGCATAAGCATAGAAATATAAACAAATCACCCCATAGAGCAGAAGGGTGCATCAAAGGATGGGGCATTTTAAATTGGTGCATCAGCTCCGGCAAACAATGATATTAGCTACACCAAGACCTTCGGCATGTATAACAGACAGCTTTTTTACAAATTTCAATTTCACAAGAATCATTGGTATGTTGAAGCTCAGGACATCACCCTCCGATGAACAACTAGTTCCATTTTCCATGGCATAGAAGGAATAATACTTTCTATTTCCATTTCAGAAGAAAACCAACACATCACAGCTAATACAAGAGACAAGGATTGTGACTGGCATGAGATTATAGGTTGCATAACGAATCTGATCAATATGTATATCACACCATACATGCCCAAACAAACATAATAACAACAAATGTAGCTCTAGTAACAGCGAAAATAAAAGGTTGTAATAAAATCAACAATATGTTCAATAATACATATTTTGTTCAAAAAGAAGTTTGTAAACTATAAAGGTTTAGATAGTTTGTTGCTTAACTAGTTCAATTCAAGCTGTCAGATGTTTCAATTTAACCTTCCATTCCCATACAGAAATCCTGAATGTCTAATATAGCTAAAAATTCCTAAATTCAAAACCTTGTTCAGTAATAATAGCAAACATTATAAGAAATAAATGTCAAAAGAAAAGAGTTTTACCTCCTTCCGATACCGATTTCCCATGAAGAACAACAATGAATTCCTCCCCTCCACACCAATTTCTCCTTTAAAAGGATTAATCCGATGAGAATAAGGCAAAATAACATCTTTAACCAAAGACGCCTGATCCCTTGTTAATCTCCCAAAATCTGAAACTAACAAAATCCCATTCTTAATCCTATCAATAACCTTATAGAGTGCATTTGGATCTTGACATATAAAAACATGATCCCACCCATTATTCCTTTTCCAATAAAATTGTTCTTCTAACCATTCCATCAAACTTTGTTGCACTTCTTCATCACTATAAACACTACCACCGACATCATTATTCACATTCACACCACTAACTGGTCTAATTGGATTGGCAACCAGACTCAAAGACGAAAAGAATGGTACATAAAACAAATCAGCATCTTCTGGATCCAAAACCCTAACAATCGAAGAACCATAACGATCTTCCTTAATCAGATCGGAGAACAACCACCATTCCGCGGAATGTTGATTCCCTGGATACTTAAGATTTGAAACATCATCAACGGGAATTGAAATCGAAGGATCACGAGCTTTAAGATAACTCTCAACAACACCATAAGTGAATTTTCTTGGTAGATCGTATAAATAAACTTTAACAGGAGGAGGAGAATTGAAAGAAGAAGAAGAAGATAAGATTGAGAAAGGTGAATTTGATGATGATTCAAATGATAAGGTATTAGGGTTTATAGGTGTAAGAAAAGTATTGATGAATGCATATAAAGCTACAAAGGTAAGAATTGTGACTAGGGTTGGTTTAAGACAAGGAGATTTTCTACCCATTTTTGAATTTAATAGTAATGAAGTTTGATAGATTAAGAATGATGGATTCTTTAGGGTTAAGTTTTCTCCATCTGAAGATGATGAAGATAATGAAAGAAGAGAAGAGAAAGAGGAAGAGGAAGAAGATGATGTTGAAGATCGCCCTTGTTTTTTCGGCTTTCGGGGTTTGCTTCGATCACTCATTGTATGTTAATTCTTTTTCCTTCTCATGTTATTATTTCTATTTTTTATTTTCTGAGCAAGCCCACAGGGCAGTACAGTACTTTTTCATATTTCTTTGTTTTCGTAAAGCAAATTTTTTTTATTATTTTTTATCGATAAAAAATTTAATACGGACCAGTAATAAACTTAGATTAGTGATATCATCGTACAACGATTTTACCATTATACTAAAGTAGTATCGGTTTTCTTTAGAGCTCACATATCTCTTCAACTAAAGAACAAGTATCAATGAATATCAAATTTTTACATTATCAAGATATAATAACATTAATTATAAAAAATAATTGTTTTGTAAATATTATATATATAAAAATTAAAATTATTACTTGCTAGATAAAAAATAAGAAATTCATTTGTTTAAGGATAATTTGAGAATTTTCTGGGGTTTAGTATAATAAAAAATAAAAGAAAAACAAAAAGTAAAAAAAAAACTACGTCAAAATAGGTGTAATGTGAAAGTTTATTCTCGAACAAGATAATTTTGTATTTAGTCAATCAAAATCAACTACATACTTTATTAACAAAAAATGCTTCATCCTTCAATTGTTTGTTTACAAATGATAGCATTAATGAGATGTCGTAGATATTCATTAAGAAGTATATACAAAGAATGATTTTTCTAGTCGTGTACGAGAGATGAATTATAGATGGTTATTGTGAATATTATTTTTATTTTTGAAAGTCCAACGGTTTTTGAAGGTTCGGTTTTTGTACCAAATTGTTTATGAAATAGTTTGGTACGACTACAGAAATTTAAAAATTATTACCCTGGTTTCGGTTTTAGTTTCATCCAAAAATGTACCAAATTGTACTGTGCACGTCCCCAATAAATGGTACCTGATTGGTTCCAATAAAATTTTAATTCTAAATTGGATATACCCGTTGGGTATTTAAATTGATAATGGATTAAATTTTAAGACCCGGAACAAAACACAAATGAACTGGTTCTGAATAATCAAATTCCCATTAACAACCCTAACTAAGATTTTGGATACCCTTTAAAAAAATTGATTTTTATAAGTTAGTTTGGAACACAATTTCAAAGTGACTTTTAAGAGTGATTTGGATACCCTTTTAAAAATTTGCTTTTTATAAGTTAGTTTGGAACACAATTTCAAAGTGACTTTTAAGAGTAAAAAAAGTATATGAAGTAAATTGTTTTTGCTTCTGATTTCTGGATATTAACTTCTACTTATGGTTTATAAACACCATACCATAAGCTAACAAGAAGTATATGTCAAGGATGCCACAAGAGGTCCTGTGTTCGTTGGGGTTATTGGTTCTCAATCAGACCCACACGTAAATCATGAGCTTTGTGATTCTCGATGGAATTTGGTTAGGGTTATTTGATGTTTGTTACTCAGGTTTTATCCAATTATATTGTTTGATCTAGCATTTGTCCAATTATGTCCAGTTGGTACTAGAAAATCACGTTGACCCACGTTGATTTTGTTAAGTCTTGACTTTTTTTTAAAAAAAATTTGGTTACTTGACGTCGTTAACGTTGTCATTAGCTCGTGAGTCATTTAAAAAATCATATGCCTAACATTTATTTTTACAGGCCTAATTCAGCAGATCCAACAGTTTGATTTTTAAAGTTTTTGGAAAATTTAAAAGTTAGTCATTTAGTTATAAAAATAATTTCTTTGCTCATATTTGTCTCCATCATCACCTGCAATTTTTCATACACAAATTTGCAGCCACCTGCACCTACAATTTCTCATACACTTATTCAAAAATGGAGGGTTCCAGCTCCAAATCATCAACAATTTATTATCTATGTGGATTTGTTGGTTATATTGCTTTTGATTGTCTCTGAGAAGGTAACAAATGTACTCTTATCAACTCAAAAGGGTTCTTTTTTTCTTATGAAAGTAGTAAAAGAATAAGGTTTACGCCATTATATGAAGTGTTTTTTATTTGTTTGATACTTATATAGCTAAACATCAAGGTATTTTACCACCTATTCCAGATAGTTTGTCTAATGATGAAAAATACTTTTTACTTTTAAAAATCATCTCATCGGTATTCATGTGGCTGCATAACTGCAGAATCAGCATCATATAATGCATAAATCTCTCTTGTGATGGTAAGGTGAAGTGATTAACCTTTAGAAAACCAGTTATTATTATTTTTCGGAGATACTACATATGTATCAAATGATTTAATCTAAGTGTTGTAAGGTGGTTTTAGTTGTTTGAAGTACTAGTGGACCTAAGTTGTATATGTTTTGCATCTGTTTCTAAGTGCTAGTGTTGGTAATATGATGTGTTCAACAGTTTAACCAAACAATAAAAAACTAACAAGCAACAACAATTAATGCAACAACCCTTTATTACCAAGAACAAGGTAATCAAAGAATTACAGTGGAGTTCAAAGGTGTTGTGGATTTTAGGTCAGAAAGATAAGTTGCAGGAACTTTAAATTTGTTAATCAAAATTGGGATTTCGTAAAGTTAGTTCTTTATAAAGAATACCCATGTTTTATAATAGTGGAATCTATAGTTTAATAGAGTAATTTTGTTTTGTTTGTTTTAATTTAGGGTTTTGTTTTTACCCAGAAATAATTTAGGTTTTTTTTGGTTTTTGTGTCTATTTTTTTTTTCAATTTTATCATTCTGTCTTAAACCTTCTTTGCCATGTTAGGTTGAACTCCAATGATGTTTAGTTGTATAAATTATTGTTAATTAGTGTAGGTATCATCATCTGAAGTTGGAGTTGTGCCAGATTCACATTGTAACTCAATGACCGACATATCAAATCCATTTTCAAGGGGCGTAAACAACGATATGATTATCGACCATCATCATCTTAATCATCATCACGGTGTTATGTGTAGTAGTAATGGAATGATTGATAATAGTATTATTACTACTGGAAATGGAATTGAAAATGGAGCAGTAGTTGTAACTCAATTAACTGGTTTAGATCGAGAAGCAGCAGTAGTAGTTGATGCATTTTTCAATTAAATTACTCAATTAACTGGTTCTTAGATACATACAGAAACGAAAGAACCGAAAATTTGAGAAATGCAGCAGTAGTTGTAACTCAATTCGATATGCATCAAGAAATGCAACAGTAGTTGTAACCCAGCGGTAATTGAGAAATGCAGCAGTAGTATCATCATTCTAATCCTTCTTCAGGGTTTTTTATGATTGATTCTGCTGGGTATGGTATTGTTCCTTCATTTTAATTATTGAATGTATGTAATCTACTTCAAATTAATTAAGTACGTTAATCCTTAATTGCTTATCTCTTTCTTATTAAGGGTATTAGAGCTGAACTGATTAATGTTCTCTTTTTATATTACTATATGTTTGTATTACTAATGAATATTTTGAATGTGGTTGATATGGCATGTTTATGTGATGTGTATCACAGATGGGGTGAAGGAAAATGAATATTTTGAATCTTTGATTCATAATTGTTGACTTCTGTATGGGAACCATGGCGTTTGTATCCTTGCGGATTTCAATGTTTTTGTCACAGATGAGTCGAGGACTGAAATGTGGCATGTGTATTCTTGACAATTGGTGATGGTGCCCTGAGTTGAGGTATGTTAACTAGATGGCGTGGTGCTCCAGTTCATGAACTTGAGTCTGTTATCTAGTTTTTGGTAGGGGCAATTGGCGATGGTGCCTTGTGCCCTGCACTTGAGCCTGTTGTCTAGTTTTTTGTAGGCACAGTTGATGATACCTTATGCCCTATTGGTCTTTTTTTTTTGTTTTTTTTATTTCTTTGTTGTTTGTTAAGGAGCCAAGACTAGTTAGAGAACTAATTGAAGTGCCAATACAAAGTGCACAATCCCAGGTAAGTTACATTCTTAAACATTTGTTCTAGATGTATTCTTAACTCAATTTTTAATGCACATTACATTTTTAACTATTGTTGTAGGTACTAAATCCCCAACAATCTAACAAACCACCTAATAGAAGAGGTACTGGTAGAGGTCAGAGAGGTGTTGGTAGAAGTCAGAGAGGTGTTGGACCTTCCATGAGAGGTGGAGGTATATTTTCTTCAACAGTTGGCAGTGGAAACAGGCGTAGACTGAAGGATTGGATGGGCACACATGAGCAATGGGTAAGTGATGAATGAATATCAGTTTAAATTTAGCTTTTTGTTAGTATGTTTTGAAAGCTTATAACAACTTTAACTTGCATATGTGTTATCAGAAGACAAAACAGGGTTTTTCACATTTGAAATTGAGACAAAACAGGTAAAACAGTAGATCTATTAGCCATTTTAAACTTGTTAACTGTACTAGTTAAACTTGCATCATGTTTACCCATTTTAACTGTACCTGTACTAGTTAAAACAGGGTTTTTTAACTTGCACATGAATGAAATGGAGACCTAGCACGTGCACATGAATGAAATGAAGACCTAGCACGTGATTTTGATTCCTTGTCAAAACATATGTTTAACGGCCGTTAACGGACCTAAACGATGTTACTTTTTTAACCCATCCCTGTTTCTAGTGCCAAATTGTTTGGGCAGAAAATTGAATCAACCCAAAACAACCTAAATTAAAGAAGAGAAATTGAACACAAATCATTTAACGCGGTTCAGCCCTTAATGGCCTACGTCCACGGGTAGTGAAATTGTGAGGGTTTTTTATTGATCAATTGAGGTTACAGGTACAAAAGCTCCATTGGAGCTCCCTTTCTTTTACAGTCAGATGAAGTATCCCCCAAGAAGCCGACCCCCCCCCCCCCCCCACTGTTCTTCCCTATTTTCCTTAATGAAAGTCGTAAA
>JAJJMC010007837.1:1588513-1657878 GCA_023531435.1 Papaver californicum
TGTTCTTCTTTCTTCTAACTCCTCCACGTGTCACTCCATGCCTATTTTTTCACCTCAAATTTGGATGGAGTTTCCCCTTGAACGATCTGGGCTGGTCTGCTTGGTTTGCGGGAATGAGTCAGTCCATCGGGATTGGCTTGGTCCAGCGGAAATGACCGTATCGGGACAGCATGTTCGGGACAGGATGGATCGGGACAGGATGGATCGAGACAGGACACATCGGGCACCAGTTGGAATGGGAATTGCTGACGTCACTGTGAGAAATGATGACGTCACTTCGGGACTGGACAGCTTCAGGACAAGCTGGAACGGTCAGGATGGTGACGTCGCTTCGGGATTGTGACGTGATGACGTCGCTTAGGGATCGGGACATAAATGATGACGTCGTTTCAGAAAATGATGACGTCGCTTCGGGCCAAATTAGGCTTCGGACTTGATGACGTCACTTCGGGCAAATATCATTTTGTCCCCAACAACTTGCCCCTTTTTCTTTAGAGTTGTTTGAAGAAAAACTTTTAAGAAAATTACCAATCGTCTCGTCTGAATCATAATGTGGTTGTTGATGTTGTTTATGCATTTCCATGTTATGTTGCATTTTTGTCCCTACAAAATAATTTTTTGTATATATAGATATTGATTGTTAGTTTTTCACCACAAGGTTCCTTTGAACCCTGGGTTGGATTTTTTTGCAACGAAGCACCTCCTTCCATGGAGTTATGACATTCGAGATCCCACACATACGAAACAAACCCGAGCCATGGGTAAGATACAGGGTTGGTCCCGAACGTACTCTTTTTGTATCAAGACTCTTACTTAGGTTTTGTGACCCAATAGTCTTATCATGTCTCCTAGCCACGGAGCTCGGTAGGAACACACGCTTAATTTATCTCGGGCATGGAGTAAATTAATGTCTCCCATAAATTTCCTCTAGCCACTGAGCTCAATAGGAACACACGCCTAATTTATCTCGGGCATGGAGTAAATTATGTGTGATCCATCATTTTATTAAGACTCTTACATGGGTCCCCTCTTTGGGGATGGACCCATTAGCCTTATTTCAAGACTCTTACATGGGTTCCCTCGTTGGGGAAGTACTCCCTAGTCTTTCCTTGTCTCCTGAACGGAGAAATATTGGTAAGAAATATACCTGGAATGTAGATGAGAAGTATACTTGAAAATCATCCAGATATTTCTCATTTCTTATTTCTTATTTAAGACATATCCCATATTCTTCTATATGCATGAGAAGCATATATAGAAAGAAAATATGAAATATATTTTAAATAAGAGATGAGAAATATCCAGATGAAATATTATTTTATTCCGAAGTAATCGTTTTTTGAGAGATCAGAAGTATACCAATGTAGAAGTATTCGCCTTCCGGAAATATTTGATGATATGTTGAAAGAGATACCCATTTTTGAATGATAATTCCTGTAGGAGCGTTCAGATTGTCGTAAGAAGTATAAGAGGTATCGCCTTTCAAAGAAGTTCAGAATAAATTGAAGTATTTACTGAATATTCTTTGTGAAGTATGAGCCATTTGAAGTATCATTTCTTGAAGGCTCACTCAAGGTATTAATTGCTGCCTTATGTTAAGAAGTACAAGGCATATAACATAAAGTAGCGAAATATATTATTTCTATTTAGCATTAATAAATTATTAAAAATGAAATACCTAATTGGCGTAAAGTATTTAACTCATTTCACAGCTAAATTTTTTTTGATTTCTTTATAGCATGCCCCCCAGTGCATCATTATTGCATAGCTGCCGCATCTCTGAAGTGTCCTTCATAGGTATCTACACACTTCATAAAAATGTCTTAACATTTCATAATATTAAATGGGTACAAGCTAAAAATGATTTTCATGCTTTTAATTAAATATCACTTTTAAATCTAATCAAACAAATTAGAATTTGTTCAGATTAAAAATTTATCATATTAATTCAATAGGTTTCTATGATTATGTGATTAATTATCATGATGCATGATATCACATACGATTCAGATACTATTAAAATCATTTGATCGTAATAATCGAGTAAAATAAAATTGATGGATGTCCATTAAGAAATTTTTATCATCTAACTCATTATATAGTTATTCTATTTATGAATTAAATTAACCCATGTTTCTTAAATAATTAAGGTATTTCATGATTGAATGATTTAATGATGATATTTAAATATTTTTTTTAAATTTAAAATTGCTACTTGAAATACACAATTAATATTAAGAACTTTATAAACGAAAATTAAAAAAGATAATGCATATTTATTTTTTAAAAATGTTTGTGGACCGGTATACGTCTTTTCTTATCTATTGAAGCTGTGATAATAATTATCTAGCTGTAACAATTTAATTTAATTTATTATAATAAGAAATATTATTAAAATTATTATATATATATATATTTTATATTATTATTATTTTATTTATTTATTTATTTTTTAAAGTAAGTAAATAAAGAAAATTTTATCTATTAGTAATGAATGCTGCAAATAAAATTATAAGCAAAGAGATTTGAATTAAGTTGTTGGTCTGGTTCAATTGAGTTGAATCAAACTTAGTGAGTCGACTCACTGGGAAGAAAATTCGATAGAGTCTTATCTGTTTTCTGGGTATTCCAGCCTAGTTCAGGCTATTTCAATCAGTTCTGCCCTGCAATGATTGCTACACATTCATCTCAACAGAAACAGAACATATCAAACCCATTTTATTTACACAATAGAGATTTCCCGTTGAGGTTTCACTTGCTAAATTAATGAGCATATGAACTGAATTCAAATGAAAAAAGAATCAATCATTCATGCATCAGACAACAGATTAAGTCAAGAAGACAGGCTATCATATTGATGGATTCATCGTGGAAAACTTAAGAATTATCATTTCATCAATTAAAGAAGCACTCAAGCATGATTTGATTGCAAATATGTGAGAATAGTTTTATGCTCTACAACAGTAAAGAAAATTCATTATTAAATCACTCATAAATGATTATTGAAAATCAAAGATGAACTCATGCCTCTATTCACAATGTAAGATTAGGAATACTTATTTCCGGATGTTTGTCCATTAGCAATAGCATATACGCATCATCAGAAGGATTCCATTCGAAGCTTTGAGGTAAGCAAACCAAAATTACACAGTAGCTATTCCCAGGTCCACAAATTTATGAAGTTTGAGTTGCTGCCTGGCTGCGAAAGAATACTGGCAGCTGGAAGTAGACGGGATGCCTGGCTTCATATGCAGTACACTTTTTACGGATTGGAATCTCTGCCCAAAACTCCTTGTAGTCTGTGGACCAAGATCCGTGTACATCTCTGTCATGTTATCCTTCTTACCATCATAATAATCACATAAACTTGCCTTGGAGTTGAGGGTAATAACATTAATTCAAAAGTCCATATTAGTACAATTCTGCACTCAGTTCATAAGTTTATATTAGTTCAGTTCTATAAGGGCTCAACGAGTTAACATCCAAAATAGTTTAATCATGAACTGATAAACAAAGTATGCACTTTAAAAATGAATTCAGAATGAGAATAGTTTGTACATGCTCCTATGATCAACTTGCAGTGTCATATGTTTCATTTGCTGAATATAATAGATGCAGGCATGTATAACACTTTGCTTATAATACTATTTATGTCTGTAGTATCTACAGAACAACCAAAGCCTTTGCGCCACGCATTAGAAAATCAGAAGAAAAACATATTGCAACCTAGGCAGGGAGTTAGACAGATGAAAGTTATTTGCATGCTCAAGTATAAATAGATAACTAATGGAATCCTAATCATTTGCATCTTAAAGTTGCACATTAAGCCGCAGACATTGAAGCTTTAAGTTCTGTCCATGTACAGGTATCATAAACTAAGCTTATATGAAAAGTAGAATATGATTATTTTCTGTGTTGGATAAAAGTTTAGAGTGATTGATAGAACTTAATAAAAGAAGATATTGTTACTAATCATTTATTCTATCAATATGTTTCCTGCATGACTATGTGAATCAATTCTGACTTAAGGATTTTAGATTAAGCAACACATAACGAACTTAAAACTTAACAAAGCAGAAGTAGGAGTTCATGAAATTAACTGAATGAACTGATTTTGCACGCATGCTTACAAGTTATATCAGTTCACACAAGATGAACAATTAAAGAAGCTTCAAAAAGCTCAAGGATTAGACTTAACAATTGAATTGACATTTATACTCATGAATTAAATTTCAATAGCTAAATGTAAGCATGAAACTTAAAGTATGCTCAGGAAAACTAGAACTGGAATGCTATAGAACATGTCGCAAGATGCATTCGTCAGGCTTTTAACTAGGATTATTTGAGTTCTAGATATTCAGGGTTATATCATGCAAATGTACTAGAAATCAAGCTTAATAGAATAAAGCTCAAAATACTCAAAAAGATTTCAGTTATAGATTGACATTATGGGTCAGTCAGGATTTCATTGCAAACATATGAGAATAAGCTCATGTTTTTAAAATGATAAGAGAATTCATGATCTGAGCATGTGAATACTTATCTCTCAATTCAGATTGAATTGAAATGTACACGGAGTACTCAAAACACCTTCCTGGACCATCTTCCTGGTCACTGACAACACCTTCTTCCTGTTTCAGTGCATCTGCAGTATGTAGTCTAGAAACTTGGCTAACATTAGAAGAATAAGTAGAAGTGTCATCTTGTTATAAATAATCATACATTAAAAACTTTATTAGTACATTGAAATTACAGAAACAACTAGATGCAATCATTTGATTAGAGTTATACCAATCATTTAAGAACTAATGGAAGTTCCAGGAAATAGAACAATAACCTAGATGTAAATTGAAAGGATATCCAACTCAAAAACATTAGATGTGTAATAAAGATTAAGATGCTGTGATGACTAATCTGAAGTTGAGTTTTCAATTAGAACAGAGGATGAAAATATCGATCAAATTTCAGCCACAAAATCCAAAAAATAATTAAGCAATTTCTTCGAACTTTTTCATCTTAAAATCAGGATTGAGACAAGAGTATTACAAATCTAGTCTCCAGTGTAAATAGAACGAAAATTTTAGTTTGAAATTAAAAATTTTAAGTCTCTGCAGTTGTGAATCTAATTTCTCAGAAGCAAAATTTCATCTCAATTAAAAAAAATAATGAGTTCAAGAAGAAAAACTTATCGGTGTTACTTGATTTTTTGATGAACTTGATTCAAAATTGGTAGGGATTCACTAGTAGTCTTTCAGACATTTACTTAAGCAGTTTAACTGCGTTGTGCTGTTGACGGAGATACATCAGTGATGTTTCTACTTTCTTTGCATCAATTTGAATTCTTGAGCTTCAATTAGAACTTTTTAGCTTTAATTAGTGATGTTTCCAAATTCCACATAGTGTTTATCTGCAATTAGAACTCTTGAATTCCAATTTCGTAATCATGATTCCATCTCAAATTGGGGAAGAACATATACTCTGAATTTTAAATTCTTCATTCAATTGGCTTTATAACTTCAATTTAATGATAACCCAATCTTTTTTCTCCCATCAGTAGCATAATATCATTACCAATTGTATGTCATCTTCAATTTGATTCCCAAATCCCTAATTTCGATTGAACTCTGAATATATCTAAATCTTCAATTCTCCAATCTTTGTGTAGCAGGTTGGATAAATCCATTACACCATCCCTGTTTCTAACGCCAAATTGTTTGGGCAGAAAATTGAATCAACCCAAAACAACCTAAATTAAAGAAGAGAAATTGAACACAAATCATTTAACGCGGTTCAGCCCTTAATGGCCTACGTCCACGGGTAGTGAAATTGTGAGGGTTTTTTATTGATCAATTGAGGTTACAGGTACAAAAGCTCCATTGGAGCTCCCTTTCTTTTACAGTCAGATGAAGTTTTTTCCCCCAAGAAGCCGACCCCCCCCCCACTGTTCTTCCCTATTTTCCTTAATGAAAGTCGTAAAGTTACAAATGATGTGGCCTCTTCAACTGTGCCCATCTGTTCTTCTTTCTTCTAACTCCTCCACGTGTCACTCCATGCCTATTTGTTCACCTCAAATTTGGATGGAGTTTCCCCTTGAATGATCTGGGCTGGTCTGCTTGGTTTGCGGGAATGAGTCAGTCCATCGGGATTGGCTTGGTCCAGCGGAAATGACCGGATCGGGACAGCATGTTCGGGACAGGATGGATCGAGACAGGACACATCGGGCACCAGTTGGAACGGGAATTGCTGACGTCACTGTGAGAAATGATGACGTCACTTCGGGACTGGACAGCTTCAGGACAAGCTGGAACGGTCAGGATGGTGACGTCGCTTCGGGACGTGATGACGTCGCTTCAGGATTGGGACGTGATGACGTCGCTTCGGGATCGGGACATAAATGATGACGTCGTTTCAGAAAATGATGACGTCGCTTCGGGCCAAATTAGGCTTCGGACTTGATGACATCACTTCGGGCAAATATCATTTTGTCCCCAACACTTAACATGCAGGAGGAGTAACCGACGAAAAAAAATGGAGATCGTGGGGGTAATCCAATAACATGGAAGGATGCATGGCATGTTTTCCGGGATGTGGCTAGACACAACTGTAAAAGGAGGTTTTATTCGCATCGTCCCCATGTTCCATGAAAATAAAAGAGGTAAAATATAGGAAATAAATATCTGATGTGTACATGGAGACCATTTGAGATGTTTGCAAGACAATAGCGTGAGACCGCAGTAGCAGAGAATTATCCCACCCACATGTTTGTCAAAACCGAGATATCTACCGAGAGAAAGGGATGATGATGTGTGAAAGAAAAGATTCAGATGAGAAATGGAGATCAATGAGACCGTTGAAGCATTTAATGAAGGGTCGGAACAGTCTATTAGGGGAAAACTAAGAAATAGGCAACGTGTCGCAACCAGGTAGGATGATCGGGTAGGAAAGCTAGTTCAATCGGGGAACCATCCGAGGGCATCTAAAGGAATATTCTTGATTCCCGATATGGCAATTTAGGCTATAAAAAGAACCGTACGAGTCTGTTTGGAAAAGGGAAAAACAAGTCAGAGAGGGAGTATTATTTGGAGAGTAATAGTTTTCATTGCTTAAGAGTAGCCTTAATTCTTCCTTTACAACTATCTCAAATCTTAAGCTCGTAAGACATCATCTTTTGTAATCTCATACATACTTATTAGTGTTTTCGTGGATGTGAGTTTACTTAACAACCCAACCACATAAATCTTTTTTGTGTTGTTTGTAGTTTTATTTACAATCTGTTCTCAATATTATCTATCATGCATATATCTTAAACTACTTAACAACCCAACCACGTAAATCTTTATGTGTTGTTTGTAGTTTTATTTACTATCTGTTCTCCATATTATCTATCATGCATATATCTGTTCTCCACATTATCTATCATGCATATATATTAGCACGTAAATCTTTATGTGTTGTTTGTAGTTTCACTAAGTTAGTATCTCAGTCTCGTTAAACTACCTATAATAACAATGGTTGTAGGATTTTATGTGACTTACGAATTCATATATTTTGATTTTACTAGCTTTTTTATTGTAATTGTGAGTTACAATGAAAGTTTACGTACATTGCACGTAAGCAAACGTAAAAGGTATGTAAATAATAACGAGAAATAAATATGTTAAAAAGTTAAAAAATCGATATTTTTATTTATGCTCCTTCGTAGATATTTTAAAGGTTTTCTGAATATATAAAGTTTACCAAAATCCGATATATAGTTCGAAAGATGTGACATTTTTAAGTTTTCATCTTGATTATTATAAAAATGACATATTTTTGTAAAATACGGGAAAATTAATCCAACAATTGATTTTAAAAAGAAATCCAATAAATGTAGTCAATAGTTCACACGGAAAAATTAGTTTTCTATCTGTCGGCTGAATTTTGAACTTAGAAAATCTAATGGTTGAATTTCATACTCTCTCTGTTCCACTTTAGATGATAGTTTAGGTGTTTTTTTTCCACAATACTTAATAGTTTTCATAAAACTAACAATAATATCATAACATTTTATCTTGAAACTATAAGTTTATATATAAATGCACTAATAACAATTAATGTTTTAAGACTTTTTTCAAGGGTATTAATAGAAAAAATTTATACATTTCTTTATTTTTTAATGTGTAAAATCCTTATCATCTAAAGTGGGACGGAGGAAATATACGATAAAAATTTATTATTATTTTTAATTTATGTTGTTGTCCTTAAAAATGGGGGAGATTAGAGATTGTTGAATCTCAAACATGTGGACCTAGCGGGAAAATCAAGGGCAAGAAACCGCCACAAGGTGAGCGCAACCAAGAGAACTATTCCGACTGTTGTAAGCAAGGAAAACTGTATCTGACGTACACATGTTCACCTCCTGTTGGTAGAGCCGTCTTAACTCTCAATAGCTTTGAGAAAGATGGTGATGGTGGTGGTCCGTCCGAATGTGATAACAATTATCACTCTGACGATACTCCGGTTGTAGCATTATCAACAGGATGGTTTAACTAGGAACGACGGTGTATGAACAACATCACTATAACTGGTAACAGCAAGTTGGGAGTTTCTTTGATTCAAATAGTCTTAAGACTTTGAGTGATGCTATTTAGTTTAGTCTTGAACGGTTAAATGTGGTCGGTCCCTAGCATGTTCTTGTGAATCCTTGAATTGATCACTCAAAATGGACTTCAATTTGCCAGAAGTTAGGATAAGACTGGAAAGTCAGGTAAACAGCAACAAATTTCTTTGTTGATCACTTGACTCACGTTCACACCATATGGAAAGCATAAATTCTACAAATTAGCTATAAGATTAAGCTTTCACAATAGTACCACCTACAAAAATCAAATATCAAAATAACCTCAAAACGCACAATGTAGATTCTGGTAGAAACCCATTCAATTACAATCATTATTAGTATTCTTCATCAGAGAATAAACAAATCACCAACAGAGATTTTGAAGACAGTCAATTTTCCTAGTCCGATCAAAGACAGAGAAATATGAGAACATGTAATGGAAAAGTAATTTATATGCTGTTGCTCATCAACATCAGAAACCATGATCGATGGTGGTGGTGTTTTTTACGCCGTCTCAAACAACAAGAGAGGGAGAGGCAGTAAGAATGACACACGTTTAAATAGTAGGGTAAATTGATAAATAGGTAAAAAGTTTATTACACTTTGTTTATGTATAAACTGGAGCATCTATGCTGGATGATGGATCATGGGGGCATTCGGTTTCTAACCCGATTACAACTCTGTTTATAACCTGAATGCAACTCCATGCTCGCCAACGGTGCCTCTAGAAAGCTCCTGTACACACTCCCAGAATTGTCTACTACTTCCTGTTCTTAGAGGTCCAGAACCAGAATACCTCCTAAAAGACCCTGATTCCTGTCTTCCAATTCTTGAAGAGCTAAATACGTCGGAGGCCGATAAAGATAAAACACAACGACCTTCAGGACTGGGGCTGTAATCGGGCATCTAATAATGTGCACGTGAAGAAGAATCTGGTATTTGGGATGGATCACTACTGGTTCTGGTTCCTTTTCTTAACCTCGTGCTTTTGATTCATCACATTCATTACATACTAGTTTTAGAGCTTGAACTACTCCACCCATAAATGGTCTGTGTGTTACTTCTGGTTGAACACACATTGAAGCTATTGCTGCTACATTTCCAACACTATCGAATGGAACATATAGAATGAGAGGTTTAGACAGACACTAGTAAGTTCTACTCGCCAGGGTTTCTCAAAATGATAAATTTCGAAGAGAGTTCAGTTGTAATTAATCACCCATGATCAAGCTGGAAAAGTTCGATATCAGGAACAAAATCCTTGCTTCTAGCATGCAATGTTAGAAGAGTCAGTGCTTCACAAATGTCTATTGTCCTGGTTTCTGCTGAATCATCAGAGAAGAATGGATGTATCCGATTTTTTACTTCAATCCAACTACACCCAGGTTTTTTTTCTACTCTCCGCTCTTTCATCAGCATCCTCACCCGTTCCACCTCATTCCATCTACCTGCTTCGGCGTGAATATTAGACATTAAAACATAATTTGATGTTTTATGTGGTTCATACTCGAAAAGCTTCTCAGCGGCAATTTTTCCTAAATCTGCATTCCTATGCATTCGACATGCTCCGAGTAATGCACCCCAAGTTCCTGCATTAGCCCTGACAGGCATCTCAATTACAAATTTATACGCTTCTTCTAATTTTCCTGCACGGCCTAGCAAATCAACCATACAGGCATAGTGTTCTTCCACAGGGTCAATGGAGTAAGTTTCAGTCATTAATTTAAACAATTTTATTCCATGATCAATCAACCCTGCATGACTACAAGCAGATAAAACCCCAACGAAGGTAACCTGATCTGGCCATATCCCCTTAACCTCCATCTCTTCGAAAATTTTAATCGCCTCTTTCCCAAATCCATTCAGCGCATAACCAGATATCAAAGAATTCCAGGAAATAATGTCGACCGTATCTGTATCTCTAAAAACTTGTTCAGCCTTTGAGATTCTTCCACATTTAGAGTACATACTGATCAAAGCATTCGTAACATATACATCTCGAGCATAGCCACTCTTGAAAACAAGATTTTGGATCTGCTTCCCAATTTGCAATGCTGCAAGATTGGCGCAAGCAATGAGACCACAAGCAAAAGTAGATTGATCAGGTTTTCTCCCTTCGTTTCCCATTAACACGAAATACTGAAGAGCACATAAGAACAACCCATTTTGAGTACATCCTGATATTATTGAATTCCAAGAAACTAAATTTTTCTCTTTCATCTCCTCAAAGATATCAATTGCCTTATCCATTTGCCCACATTGAGCAAAACCAGCAATCAAAGTATTCCATGTAACTAAATTCTTTCTTGGCATTTGCTCAAACAATATTATGGCTTCGCTCATTTTACCACATTGAGCATAACCTCCAATCATAGTATTCCAACATATGGAATCTCGGGAACCAATCTGATCAAATAATTGCCGTGCTTCACCGATCCTCATTTTCTGCACATATCCAGAGATCATACTAGTTTGAGCAGTGGCATTCCCTGAAGGCATCTTCTTAAGTAACTCTCTTGCTTCTTCAAGCTTCCCGTTTCGGACATACCCATTGATCACTGCAGTCCATGATGCAGAATTCCTCTCTGGCATTTCTTTAAATATTTTCAAAGCATCATTAATCTGTTGATTCTGCATATAACCTGTGATCATAGCATTCCAGGAAATGATATTTTTCTCAGGCATTTCCTCAAACGTTCTTTTCGCTTCCTCTATCTTACCATTTTTTGCATAACCACTTAACAATGTCACCCAAGAAACGACATTCGGATTAGGAATTCTACTAAAATACAATGATGCTGATTCCAAGTCGCCGATCTGAACAAACCCATGAACCATCAGATTCCAAGAAACAACATCTTTATCTTCCATTTGGAGAAAAAACTTCAAACCCAAATCCATAAGTTCATTCTGAGTATAAGCCGCAAGCATAGAATTCCAAGAAACCAAATTCTTAACTGGCATTTCATCAAAAAACCTTCGAGCTTCTTCAGTGCGCTGACTCTTTGCATAACCAGCTATTAAAGCATTCCAACAAACTGGGTCTTGTTTATCCGGAAGCATATCAAACAAGTATTTTGCTTTATCAAGCTTACCATTTCTGGTGTAGCAGGTTATCATCAAAGTCCAAGAAAAGTAATCTCTTTGAGGCATTTTTTCGAACAATGCACTTGCTTCATGTACTTGATCATTATGAGAATAACCGGATATCATTGTGTTCCATGTAACAAGATTCTTTTGAGGCATTTCATCGAATAGACGACGTGCTTCGTTAATTTTACCGTTCTTGGCATAAACAGAGATCATAGAATTCCATGATACTGTGTTTTTATTTGACATGTTCTCAAATAGTTGAATGGCTTCTTGAATTCTACCAGATTTACCCAATTGGGTGATCTTCGTATTTTGTTTGAAAACCAGACTTCCATTTCCACTCGCTGGTTTCAAAATCCTTTTCATTTTCTTCTTTTCTTCTTACACACACTGACTCAATCAGCTGTATTCCGTTGGGCCGCAAGAAACCCAACCATCCGCTAAAAAGTAAAAATTCTTATATCAGTTTCTTTTTCTTTGTTTACTAGGTTATGACCCGTACCGGCACGGCACTGGGTTTAATTTATCGTAAAAAGAAGCTATTTTATGGGTTTATTTTTGATGCATTTCCAGGTATCTATATTTTCTTCCTAATTAAATTATAGTGGATTTTTTAAATGGTATACAACCCGTGTTACATACCGGGTTTGTTGAAATTTTTTGATTTAGAGTAGGCGGGCTTTGTTCCGCCTCGTTGCTCAGATACATCATAACATCTTCAAAAAAAAATTCCATTATGTGATTATTTTTAATGGGCAATCAACGGATATAATCGTTGGAAATAAATAACAACAACCAACATTTTCTGTGGGACCCACTTTATGCCAGAAAAAAAAGTTCTGAAACTAATGCTTAAACTTGTTATTTCTATTGCTTTAAATAAACCACGCAATACATAAAAACCTATTTAAGCAACTTTTATTTATGTTACTTTAATTAAATTAAACAACATTTTTATGGGTTGCACATATGGTTGCAAAATGCTCATAGTTGCGTTCCCAACGGTTAACCGTTGCTTAAATTCAATGCAATAGGAATATTCGTTGCAAAATGGTCCAAGTGGTGTAGTGACATGTCAAGGGAGGAAGTGGCTGGGCAAAACACCTTATTATTTTATTTTATTTTATTTTGATACTCTGGGCAACACATCTTGGATGCAGAAGCTAAAGCTCTCCATGTTGCCTTGAATTGGACATAAGAAATAAGCATCACTTATTTTTGCATCATCGGTTATTACTATTATCTAGTTACAGTTGTTAATGGTTCTCATCCAAAATCTTCCATGAACTGGGGAGTTCAAAATTTCTTTCAATGTTGTTGTTCTTTACTTTCTAGTCAGAACTGATGTTGTAGTTAAATATGTTGCAAGACCATATTTATGTTTTGTTGATAGGTTAGCTAAAGTAGCTAGAGTCTCAGATTTTCAAACTTCCTCTTCTGGGTGTCCCTGTAATTTTGCTAGCTTCTTAATATTATTGTCAGCGTTTATAAAAAAAATGACATCTTTTGGCAGGAGGACCAAAAGAAAGTAATCTGAATGACACTAACTATTGACTTTTTTATATAACACAACTAACTGAGACACCAAAGTAACCAAACATAAAGATATATTTTTATACATTTGCTCTCATAAAGCCATGAAATTCTCTGAATTTCTTGAAAGTGAATTCAAAGCAGAAACAAAATGAGCCCATGACCAACTGCAATTTTCAGCTAATATAGTACATCTATACAAAAACTTCATCTTAAACTTGACAGCACTGCAAGTTTCTGAAAGCCCTTGTCCCTTAATCCACTTTTTTGGGTAGCTAAACAAATCAAAATTCACTTCCATTGATTATTCTTTAAATCCTTTTGAATCATGGCAGATAAATCAATTTAAAACAAAAGAGTTTTCCAATGGGATATTTACCTCGCTTCAGTTATTGCAATGAACTATTGAACTTAACTTTCTTTTGTACACTATATTCAATCTACTGTTGAAAATAAAAATATCTCTCGTAACATTTGAATTTTTAGTGAACTTTCTATTTGTGCATTCTATTCAATTTATACCAAATACGAAACATCAAAATAATCTCTTTGGTGCATATGAAAAAAAATCAGGATAAATAGGAAACCTAGGTTGTACTTACAGATTTTTTTAATTTGTCGTAAAAAAAAAGACGTAATAGAAAAAAGTTCACCTTCGTATGGAAGATGGATTTCCCAACTATAGGTTGATAGTCGTCGTTTTGTACAAAATCAGGTGTATTTATCCACCGTTAATAGTACGGTGCGCTTAGGCAATACACGTCTGTTTTCCAAGGAAAGAATCAAAATAAAGAAAAGTAAGAATTGCATATAATCATAAAAATAAGGGATATCCACATTTATTACATACCTTGTACCTACATTTACATCCTGATCACCTACTGCAAGGGACCAGTGATTGATTCAGATGCTACCACAGGAATTCCCATATTCCCAACTGCATCGACTATTCTCAGCACTAACATTGTCGATGAAACCTGCATAAAAATTTGAACTCTTGGGATGTAGTTAAACATTTTACTTTTCTTTTTTGTTATTAGTCTAGAATGAGCAGGGGATCCTTTTAGGTGGTAAGTGTTAATGTAACTGAGTTTCAAAATTAGGCCATGGATACATATAACCATGCACGTCTAACTTACTATAATATGCAAATCAATGACAAAAGAGTAAAGGAAAATACTTTCAGCACTTAAAATCCTGGCTAACAACCAACGCCACCATTTCAAAGTAAAGGAAAATACTTACTTCTCTTAGCTGTATCATTTCAAAGTTTGAGGCGTGCCTAATTATGAAAATCAAATAAACTTTGATTCCTTAGTTTCTTGATTGAAGAAGACGAAGTAAACCCTAATTTTTGAATGTTTTGAATTGGGAAACCCTTACCTGCAAAACAAAAATAAAATAAAATATATTAATTAGAAATGTAAAAAAAAAAAATTGAACATGCTTTAGAAATCAGTAAACTTTATTTAAGGTAGATCAAAGATATGAAATCATGTCTCTTCTTGCCTAAAAAATCGAAATGAAATTACGACGTGATGAATGATTTAACCTGGTACACTTCTCCACCAGAAGCAACAATAGGATCTCCAACCACATCTGTATCATAAACAAAAACCACAAACATCAGTGGTACAAATAGTACAACCAAAGTAGGAGAACGTATAAAAACAAAGAGAAAGAAGGTAACATAGTTAGGCTAGTTTTTTTCCACCAACTTATATGTAATTCCTTAGAGCAACTGCAGCGGCGCAAATATATTACGGACCAAAGATCAAACATCCTTTTTGGTCCGTAAAAGTATTACCGCAGTGGTGCGAGTGAATTTGGGTTATACTCGTACAAATCCACTGTTCATGACTAAATTTAGGAAAAAAACTGGAGTAATCAGGGTATAGTCGGGCGAAGTCATAGTGTAACGCTTGGAACCAAGCGAAATCGTAGTGTAACGCCTGGAATTAAGCGAAATCCTGGGACAACGCTCAGAAACACGGGCGGTATTTTAAGAATGCGCTTGATCAAGCGGCATGCTAGAACAACGCCTGGTGAAACGAAGCCTTAGCATTACGCCCAATGACAAGCGGGTTTCCATGATATCGCCCCAGACAAGCGGGTTTCCATGATATCGCCCCAGACAAGCGGACCACTGGAGTAACGCCCAATATCAGGCGGTATTCTACAATTTCGCTTGAACACCTGGTGTTATGCTAGGAGCCCACTCTACTTTGGCCGTTACTCTAGAGTACCGCCTCATATTTTTTTACCGTTGAATTTAGTTTACCGTTGAGATGTTTTCGTGGAGTTTACCGTTGCAACGACAACGGTTATATTATGAAACTATATATGGGATATGAATCCAATTTTATTTTACCAAACTCATTCATTGCTATCTACTTTACTATTAGAATTATGCAACCATCACCAAGACCACGAGGTCCAAATTTTACTACAGAGGAAGATGTAACGATGTATAAAATTCATTTTTCAATATCTCAAGATTGTAGTATTGGTACCGATCAATCAGAAGAATGATTATGGTCTCGCATATTAACTCAGATGAAAGAAGTCATACCTTCGATGCCACAACGCACTTGGACCTCCCTTCAGAAACGGTTTCAGGGAATAAGTAAAGATGTGGCACTTTTCTCTCAAAGGAGGCGGAAGTGGAACGTGAACACCATACTGGATGGACTCAATTAATTTTGACGATTACATTATTGTTTTGAATTGTATATCCTCCACTAAATTGAATTCAAAAAATAGATTGCAGAAGTAAAGAGGCTTTTCAAGGAAGCTACTGGTGGGAAAAGTTTTAAGCATGAAGAGTGTTACGCAATTATGTTAGATAATATAAAATATTCCAAACGATCGACAGCTGTTTTCGATTCATCACAAGCTGAGTCAGATTACGAAAGCGGTGAGGACAACCGGGACTCACAGGAAAGTTTGGTCGACAATTCTAGTGGTTATGAAGACATAGGAGATATCCTTAACACATATACCCGTCAATTGGGGAAAAAAGAGGCGAAACGACAGAAGAAAGGGAAAGCACATTGTAGTGGCCAACAGGAAATGATGGAAAATATTTATAGAGAGCAACAAAACTTCAACACCAAAATATACAGAACAAACAACAAGGAAGATGGCGCAGAGAGAATCCGAGTTTGCAGCAAAACTAGCTGAGAAATCAGCAAAACTAGCTGAGAACTCGGCAAAGTTTGCGGCAAAACAAGCTAGGAAAGAAGCGTACGAAGAATTCCGTATAATGATGATGGATGTCTCCGGGATCAAGAAAATACTTCGAATTTAGGAAGGCAGAAATTTTGAAGAAAAGATTAAACCAACCTTAAAGGATTCTTGGAATACCTTAAACCTATGTTAAATTTCAGTCTTATTAGCATTGTCATTTTAAGTTTCAACTTTTATGAACTAATTAATTTTATTTTAAATTTCAAAATTTTTTGTTTTTTAAAAACTCACATGCCTTTGACAGTATCTAACGGTCTGATTTTTACATTAAAAGAAAATAATGACGGTTGCTACTCCAGTCATAAAATGACCTTGCCATATCCTATTCCACCACCATCAACTGCAAAGTCTCATCTTCTGCTTCAACAACATAATTCTTGGAAAAAAATTCAGTCAAAACATAAATTATGGAGGGTTCAAGCTCATCACCAATTACTAAATGTTTTCTTTGTATTTCTGATGGTCATGTTGCCAGAGATTGTCCTTGGGAAGGTAGAAAATGCACACTAACCAACTGCAAGGAGTACCTGTTTCTTAGAAAAGCAAAAAAAGGAAATGTTGGATTTCAACCTTATGTGAAGTGCAACTACTATGGAGTTTTCATCTGGTTAGATGCTTATGTAGCTTCACACCAAGGTATTCCACCAGCCATTCCACCAACTTTACCAGATGATGAAAAATGGTTAGAAGAGAAGCAATTTTACTGCTACTCATGTGGGGAAGCTGATCACATGGATTATAACTGCAAAACCAATCGCATAGCATGCACAAATCCATGTTGTGATGGTAAGATGAAGCGGCTCACTTCTAAAAAACCTGAATCTATTGGAAACAAATACTACTTATGTCAAACATGTAAGAAGGTTAAGTTTCAATAGATATGTAAGCAACTGTTGGAATATGTATGAACCTAGTAAGATATTGTCATACTGTTATAAGGAGGTAATAAAGAAAATAACTTTTAGCAACTGCATATGTTGTTCACAAACATGTAACAGATTCATATTCATAATAAAAGAACTAATAAGGTTCAACACAAACAATAACGTTTAAAAAATAAAAACATCTAAGTAGATAATTCATTTAGTATGGGCGATTTTCATTCTCTTCAGAAGAAAGGGTTGCTATCTCCTTAAGCACTTGTAGAACCTCCCGTTGTTTTGCAATACTCATCAACTCCCCAGATTCAAGCGAACGGCTCACTGTCCTGACCAACACATCTGTTCGATCCCTTATAACAGACATTTGATTATCAACCTCTGGTGGTTGAACTTCCTCAACCAAATCAACAAAGATTGGTGATTCAACAACTACACCACCTTCAGGTTCAATATGTGTTTGATTCCAAGCATTCGAAGCTCTAATTGGTGGACCAACAACATATAGACCAGTAATGTATCTAGTTGGTGGACCAATTCGTCCCGATCTTGTAACATTGTTCCTGTTCATCTTCAGAATCTGCGTAAAATTAACCATCACGCAACTCATATTAAACAACAACTTAATCAATTTTAGTTTCAATTCAACAAATGATCAACAATTTGTTGTACCCTATTTACAACATTTAAACCCTAAAAATTGTCCCAATAATTACAATTTCTAATAAAAACTAAATATCTCAATTTCTTAATCATATGTTTAATCATTCAACACATATACCATATTAACTAACAAAACCTAATAATACAATAAACTCTAAATTTAATTTACAAAACTTATATAACTTTCAAAAAACAAAACAAAATACCTTGATTACGCTTGGATGTTGAGAAAAGCTTGAGCGGAGTCTCAAAATGGTAGACGGGTCTTTGGGGTTTCGATTGGAAAGCTTAGGGTTGAATAGTAGAGGCGGAAGAGGGTTTGGAAGAGGGTTTGGTGGTGAAAAAAAAAGGGTTCGTACTGTTGAAGAAGAAAATGAGAATGGGGCGGGATGCTAGGATTCCGCCTGGAATTCCATGCGTGGTGCTAGCACACCGCCCGTCCCATTCCCATTCCCATCACATGGTTTCTTCGCACATGTCTACATTCTTCAGGCGAGCTTCCAGCATTTTGCCCCAACAGGCGTGTCTCTAGGGTACCGCCCGTCTGTCGAGCGTGATCCTACAATACCGTCCAACACCAGGCGTTACGTTACGACTCCGCCCCATTTCGAGCGTTGCGCTGGAATACCGTCTTGAGCAAGCGTTATCCTAGGATTTCGCCCGTGTTTCCAAGCGCGTCGCTGGGACACCGCCCAACACCAAAAACGTTGCTAGAACACCGCCCGACTATATTACCGTTGTTCTTGGACCGGACCAAAGAATAAAAATTATACTCTTTAGTCTTTTACTCTAATCGTCCTGCTGCAGTTGCCCTAAGGTCCATAAGGACGGGCGAAGTGCGCTTCACTGTGTTGCCGCCAGTACTATGGGCCAAGGGGATAAGGTGCTTACGTAGTGAATAATATCTCTTTCACAAAAGTATATTTTTTGCCATTTTAAATTGGTTTTAAACTCTTAACCTACTGCCTAAGTTTTTGGTTTGTGATACCTTGTCACACTGTTCTCCTCAAATATGTATATCATAAGGGTGTGAGGTTAACAACACTGACAACACTTATAGCAATAACCTTCCAAAAAAAATTCTAATTACAGTTGCAGCAATGGGTTCTCATTTTCTCGTTCAGACCTCGAATTTCTTTTTCAAAAACTCGAAAGAGTCTAGAATAACACACCGTCAAAAGATTCCAGCTCCCAACAGGAATGAAAATTTGAAGTTTCACATCCCTTTGGTCGTGAGTTGTCAAATGAGCACAACCGCACCCGCTTATACTCCAAGTCCTCAAAAAAAGGTTAACAAGCTGAACATAAGGTGCCGATGTAACTATAGTACATTAGTAAAGTCATTGGGTGGTGATACTACTAATCTGAGTTCAAAACTCATTAACACTAATTTCTTTCAAAAAAAACCCATAAGACGTTCCGCTAACTATCAACCAAACACCTGGGATCAAGATTTTCTGCAGTCACTAAGTAGCATCTATAGGGTCAGTATATATTCACCTGTTTGATTGGCATTGTTTTGCACCCATATTTCTATCTCTATTTTCCTTATTTCTTAGTATGGCTAATCAGTAAAGCGTGCATAAAAAAGGGGTAGCTTAGTTTTAAGGTGCATGAATAATAACTTGCAATCTCATCAATCATCATGATCCAAGATGATTAAGTACTCTTTTGTCTACGAGAGTTACAGGGGGAGTTTTATCATAAGCAAGCTGAGAAACTAAAGGAAGATATACGAAGCAAGCTCAATAATGAAGCTCGTAACCATTCATCGTCTTTACTGAAGTTGATCGATACCATCCAAAGACTAGGATTTGACTACCACTTTGAAATCAAGAGTGCGCTAGACACCATATCATCATTTGAGGAAGCTGAGTTTTGTGAGGAGGAAGATTGGTATACCAGAGCTCTTAGATTTAGGCTCCTAAGACAACATGGATATGAAGTTTCTCAAGGTAAGCTTTTATGCATATATATGCTTAGTAGTCTATCTGAGTTCAATTACAGAACCGCAACTAATTAGTAAGGCAAATTTTTAGATGTTTTTAAGGATTTCAGGGAAGAGATAATGCAATCATCCATAAGCAACGATGTCGAAGGAATGCTGAGCCTATATGAGGCTTCATTCTATGTTTTTGAGTGTGAAGATATCTCGGTTGAAGTACAAGAATACGCAAGAACAAATCTCACGTACATAATGCAAAGAAGTGTCAATGAAACTCATCCAAGGCTTATCATCAAACAAGTAAGCCATGCCTTAAGAGGTTCCCTTAAACTGGAGAGTGCCTAGACTAGAAGCTAAATGGTTCATAAAGAACTACAAACGGATGACAGACATGGAGCCATTGTTACTTGAATTTGCTATATTGGACTTCAACATGGTTCAAGCAACATATCAAGAGGATCTTAAGTATGTTTCGAGGTAAGATCATGTGTCCATATCTATAGCTAGCTAATCTTTTTGTGAGTTTTCAAACCTGTTTTGCGTCTCATTTTTATCTGCTAATTCAGGTGGTGGCGGGATTTGAATCTGACACAAATATTAAGATTTTCTCGGGATAGAGGGGTGGAGGATTTTTTCTGGACCGTTGGGTTTTACTTTAATCCTAAATTTAGCAACTGCAGGAGACAAATCACAAAAGTGATTTCTTTTGTGACAACAATTGATGATATTTATGATGTTTATGGCTCTCTTGAAGAACTCAAGCTATTTACTATTGCTGTGGAAAGGCGAGCACAAAAAGTGATCAATCATGCATTGAGTTTTAATCTCTTGTTTACCTGCATTTAGTCATGTACTTCCATCCAATTTTTTCTCAGATGGGACATTAACATGGTTGAAGAACTTCCTTATTACATGAAGATATGTTTTTTAGCTCTCTATAATACCACTAATGAAATGGCCTACGAAAACATGAAAGGTCCATGGTCGGAACACCATACCGTACTTACATAAAGCGGTATTTTTTTTCCTTTCCTTTCATTTCTTTTTTCAGTTTCAATGTGTATCGATGATTTGGATTCAGTTTCATTCAGAAATTAAAGTTCGATTCTTATTTGAAACATTTATTTTAACATGGATTATTGTTGATGATCAGTGGGTAGATTTATGCAACGCGTATCTGGTAGAAGCAACATGGTTCTACAGTGGTTACACACCAACATTTGAAGAATACATGAGCAATGCATGGGTTTCAATATCAGGGCCAACAGTACAATTTATTGCTTATTTTCTATTAACTGATGAAATTACGGAAGACGCTTTGGAAAGCTTATGGAAGCATACAGATCTCATGCGTTGGTCATCCACCATTTTTCGCCTTGTGGATGACTTGGGAACTTCTAGGTATGTGCATTATATCCATGAGTGTAATGTAGATTTATTCGCGTTGCTTGATCACTACTTATCATGCGTATAGAATAATGTAGGACGAGCTCGCAAGGGGTGATGTACCAAAAGCAATCCAATGTTACATGCATCAGACTGGTGCTGACGAGCGCGCTGCCCGTGAGCACATCAACCGTTGCATTAATGATAATTGGAAGAGGATGAATAAAGAGCGGCTTGGTGAACGTTCTATACTTCCACAGGCCTTTATAGATTCCATGTCTAATATGACTCGGATGGCTCAATTTATGTACCAGCTATGTTGTTTCAGATTTTGGAACTAAAGAAGAGATCATGTCAATTGTTGTAGAACCCATTCAAAATTGAAGAGGCAGAAGATAATACCTGCTGTTATTTGTTCGGCTTTATGGATCAGTTATCATCAGCAATAACTATGATCCACAACAATCAGTGTTGCGGATTATAGGAAATACTAGAAATTATCCTAGTAAATGAAAAATGTTATACACAGTACCTATATTTTGGTACTTCTTATTAAGTCCAGTTTTTATCAATAAGTTGACCTCAACAATCCTAACAGTAAAAGATTATAATTACAGGACGAGAAAATGTTGAACTGTATTGTCATAGCACAGAAACTGGAAATCGGGATGCTTTATTAACATTGGGATATGTCATAACTATATTGTCATAGAAATAAAAGAGAATTTGCTTTGCATAAACTGAACTAATTTGACATTATCGACATTATCATCCACCAAGACCCAAAAGTCAAAAAGCAAGATCTATTGTTGATTCTTCTTAGACTTGAGTTCCTTCACCCTCTCTTCTGTAGCTATCAGTGCTTCTCCATAGATGGATATTAACTGAAACATAAATGACAGCAACAATTAGAGATATCAAAATGGAAGAGATAAATAGCTAAATCTGGTAAACCCCCTTTGTAGGCTTTACAAAGAATTATGTTTCATGGCTCAAAATGAGTCTAACTGAAGTCTCTTACTTGATCGATTTCTTCTGGTGTAATTATAAATGGAGGGCACATCATTATGTTGTCTCCAGCAACCCGTACCAACATTCCACGCTTCTCACACTCTGCTCCAAAATATGCCCCTACCCCTGCAATGTTATCATAGATACTTCTGACCATTATGCATAACAAAGGTGATGTTACAGTTCATATTGGCTTTTGTAAACAGTGTATATCCTGACAACAGCTCAAGCTTGAAATATACAGACATCGCTTGTGTTTCTAGGAAATTTTTATCTGCAAACTCACTTCCAAGTTTTCGAATATAGTGTTTCTATGGGTTATTTAGAACATCACAACAGCTTGAATTTGTAAATGTAGCTTTTAAAAATTATATGACGTTGATTCAGTCCAAAGATTGGCATTTGGCACAAATGTTTAACATACCCCATTCTGGAGGAAACAAATCATTGGGCGATTTGTTGTCAGTAAATTCAGTCCCTATAATCAATCCAGTTCCTCGAATCTGCATAATCAAATGAATCAATATATGAAAAATCTGTACAGACCAAACAAAAGCCGATGATACTTAAGTAAAAATTTGAAAACTTAATGCATAGAATACCTCTCCAATAATGGGACTGTCAGAAAACGCTTTAAGGCCATCTTGAAACCTTGGAGCAAGCTTTTGGACTTGCTCAACAATATTTCTTTCTCTGAAAACAAGTTAGACAATATAAACTCATGAGTGACAACAACTAAAACATGCCAAATTTTCATTTAGACAATGTTATGAGGATTTACTTGTAGATTTTGATTGCTTCCAGTGCAACAGCACATGATACCGGGTGCCCAGAATATGTAAAGCCATGTGAGAACGCACCTGGAAAAAAATTGAAGTTTATGTCTTAGCTTTTAGCCCAGTACCGTAGAGTGCATACAACTAAAATGTTTCCGACGACTGACCCAAAGTATATGTTTGGAGAAAGGAATACCTAGTTTGCTACTTTGAGCGTGTATGACATCAGAAATTTCAGGACTCACGAGAACAGCACCAATAGGTAAGTATCCAGATGAGAGAGCCTGGGAAACCAGAAGTTTTAACAAAAAAATAAAATAACATAAATATTTGGAATGATGGATTTAAATACTACCTTTCTATAAGTTCAGGAAATTAAGTTTATCTAATCCTTGTTAGATGTTTTACCTTTGCTATGGAAACCAGATCTGGCTTAATGCCGTACTTGTCACAGCCAAACATTGTACCAAGCCTTCCGAAGGCGCATATAACCTATAAGGAAAGGGTCAGACTTCTTGTAAAAAGATATATCTGGGTATATTCTAAGAACACAATAAGTAGATTCACTAGAGTACCTCATCCGCAATGAAGAGGATATCATATTTCTTTACGATGGCTTGAACCTATACAGCATTGAAATTGGGATGTGGATTAGTTAGTTTTCACTTCCAAAGCAGCAGCAGAAAAAATTACATATACTGGATTCAAGTTCAAGGTTCTTTAAGTTTCATGGCATAACCGCAACTGCAGAAACATAGTATTATATGTGCTTTTGAGTTGGTACATGCATCAGTTATGCGCAAGATATGTAATCTCTGAATACATTTGCATAAATAAGCATGCAAAGGAGCATCAGGAGGTATAACTCAACATATACACAAATGGGATACAGAAGTCGGAGGTAAAAGAGCAAAAATGATTACCTTTTCAAAATAAGTTGCCGGGGGAGGGATCACTCCACCAGCACCCATGACAGGCTCTGCAATGAATGCTGCAATCTGACATACCAAAAACAAAATCAGCCTGATTACTACAGGACAAGGACCTTGCTTCAATTTATATAATAGAAAGATATGTTCCTACCTAAGCATTTCCATGCATGATGAATTAATAGGGAACTAATGGGGCACGAATCAAAACAGTGAAAGGAGGTGATTCGGTCATGGATGCCACCGAGACCGAAACAAAACACTGAATATTTGAACCATGGTATAAAAGTAATAACACAAGCAAATATTATTTAATGAAGGCAAGAGTAAAGTTAGAAACACCTACTGTCTCTGGTCCCTCTTTAAGAATGAGTTTTTCCAAGTTATCAGCTAATCTGGTCGCAAATTCCTCCTCCGTCTCGCCTAGCAATATAAAGTTACACATTCTTACTACTACCATTCTAGTTAAAATAAACAGAGAGATACCAATGTGTAAGATTAAAACCTGGTAAGTGGAATCGCCAGTAATGTGGGCAGTCAGTGTGCAAGACAAAGGATACTGGCAAATCAAATTTTTGATGTAGAGCTGGAAGACTGAAAGAAATATCCTTGTTAGTGATTGGAATAACTTTATTTCATAATTTTTCATAATCAAGACAATATAATCTGGAACCCCTGAAGCTTAGTACAACAACACTGGGAACCTTTACATGTGTGTCCAATTTGATAATAATTCCAAAAGTTCCAGGTATAAGTGAAGAAAGTTTTTCCTCTTTCTCTTTTTAAGTTATAGATGGAAAAACAATATCTTTGAAATGTTCGCATTACCCAGAAAGGCTAGCCGCTATCAAAGTTGACCCGTGGTATCTGTCAAAAGACCGCACAACAATCGTTACCATAATTGCTTAACATACTACAAAAAAGCATTACATACTAGTAAGAGATGATTGATTGATTGACTTACGACTTAGCACGTGCTATGAATTTCTTTTTATTGGGCCTTCCAAGTGCATTGTTGTAATACCAAACCAGCTTTACCTAGAAGACAAATAAACCAGACTTGTGCTAAGTCGAAGAACATGAGCTACCCAATTAATGTACTGTATTTAATCCAATATCATAGATAAAGTTTGTTGGTGTCAACTTCCATGAATTATCTGATGCAAGCCACCAAGTGACAATTAGGTCAACCTAAAAGTAGTATCACGCATCTGGGTGTCTGCATGTACATGCATCATATGAAGGAGTCCTGGAACTTAATAGTTCTCCACCTGTCCTGCCTTTTGTATCTACTGATAAACATGAACTCTACAGTTTTCTCAGAAGGAGATGAAGTCCTCGAAGAGAATACCTTAACATCAGCAGATATACGTTACCTGAGTATCATTAGCTTCAGAACCACTATTTGTAAAAAAGGCTTTTCCCATTTTCCTCGCGGTAAATGTCTCCAAAAGTTCCTTGGCGAGATCCTGTCCCATCAGAGATTAAACTATTCATACACATTCAAATGTTACCAGTATAGCCCATAATAAGGAATGATGATTCAGATGTAGCTAATAGGATAAGAATAACAAAATAAAACCTAAACAGTCCATCATACCAGGGATGGTTTAGTGGTGCGATTCCAAAATGAGTGGTAGAATGGCAAAGTACTTAATTGTTTATTTGCAGCTTCAACAAGTCTTGGTTCATTCCCACCTGCAAATTCCCAGAAAAGCATATAAGCACTAAAACTGGACAACTATCAAGCACCACCTGACCAACTCAATTGATGAACACCAACTCAATTGTTGGACACCTGCAGATACGCTAAGTTCAAATAAACAGTGCCAGTGCATTCAAACCCTAGACTTCTTTATACAACTCCAAGGGCCTGACCAAGTTAATGCAGATAGACTAACTAAAAAAAAAATTGAGGTAAGATGATTGTTTATACCTAAAGCTGTGCACCACAGACCAGCAAGGGAATCAAGATATTTCCGCCCGTTAGTGTCGTAAACATAAGAACCCTGCACCAAACAGCCAAGAAATAATTAGGGTCTTAGCCATGCAATCCAAAACCTTGATACCTATACGTTCCAAGTTAAATCACGTAAAAATTTGGAAACAGATAGTGAACAGAGTACCTCAGATCTCTCAATCACCAAAGGATGTAAATCTGTAGTCTGCCAACCAGCAGTAAAGGGTGCCAACATATCATGTCCTTTAAAACTGAGAATTTTTGGTACATAAAAAACATATTAATGCCATATTACATGAGAATAAGTTTCACATGGGGTGGTGTGGATGTGGATAAAATATACGACCCCAAAAGTCCAAATCACACAGTAGAAAAAGCAAGCTTACCCTTTATTGGCCAACTCTTGCGCAGTTAACTGTTCCTTCTGCACGACTGATGTAGTACTGTTCCATCGAGTGATAGCACGAAACTGATGCAAATTTTCATGCAAACTCCCAGAGCTTACAGCATTCCTTACACGTGCCAAACCCTATAATCACACAAAAGTAAAATTGACAATTTTATCTTATTAATTTATTTTTGATGAAATTGACAATTTTATTAACAAATAAAGTCGTATAGTTATGCACTGTTCTATTCATCAAATAATATTCATAGTAATACCACAATTTACCATAAAGCTTTCAAGCTGTTACTCTTATTAAAACAAAATACAAAAATATTCACGAAAAGAAAATTAAAAAATTACATCGTGTAAAAAATTAAACCTAAAAACCGATCAAAACCCAGATTGGAGAAAACAAAATCAATTGTGATCTAGGGTTCTACGGATATTTGTAAAGAAAAAACAGATAGAAGAACAAAGATCACGTGACAACTATTAACTTTTATAGGAATTCTAAAACACTGATCCATAAACCCCAATGCTCAATTCTACACAGATTCCCAGAAAAGAGAAAAAAAACATCAACTGAAAAGACTATGAGTAAATAGATAAATAAACAAAAGAGAATTGGAAAATAAAACAAAACCTGAGTGGTAAGATTTGATCCAAGCAGATTCCTGAAAATCATCTTTTTTCTGTTTCTCTCCTCTCTTTAGTCTCACTAGAGTGTTTAAGACTAAAACAAAAAAAATCTCCAAGAATCAAGCAAAATGGAAGAATAAAAGATTATAGATATTTATAGAAAGAAAATTAAGATATTTTATAAAACTCCAAATTCCAGTAAAATCGATCAATCACTCACTCTGATCTTATAAACACTGTATCACACTGTATAAGCAGTGGGACCCACTCACAATCAGTCTTTTAAGACTTTTTGTTGGATTATGATAAACTTGTCACAATCACCTAATGTATCGGGATGGAATCTTATTCATATTTGAGTCCAAGCTCCAACTAGATTTGACGTGTACATAGCAGACGTGACCAGTTTTAACTCTACAAGATGGCAACCAGTGTTTTTGTTTCTCGACTTCGAGGAAGCCGGAAACAAAGAGATGTGTTTTTTGACATTCGGATTCCCGAGTTCCATTAGGAAAAGAAGTGTTTGCCTCAGGGCTCAGGAAACACGGTGATTTATTTTGGGTAAATAGGGATTTGGAATCTGTAACATGCGTAAAATAGGAACAAAAATTTTAACCAAACTGATTGGGTTGTTTGTAATTTGTTATTTGTAGCGGGTCTACAGGAGCTCTTGTTGGCTTTTGCCTACTTTTATTCTTGTCTCTACTTTTTTATTCTTGGCCAAAGTTTGGGAATGATGTTCATGGAAGATCATATACAAATCTCACCTTTAAAAAGGTCATTATTGTAAAGCAAGACGGCAATAAGCTAAAATGCACAAATGCTGCTGAATAAGTTTATGATAAGTAATGGTTCTGAATAAATACTTGTTTGTTGTGCTCAAAATGGTAGTTCAGAAAAGAACGGGTCAGAATATATACAGTGGAAAATAATGGACATTTAAATTACGATTTAGAAAACAAATTTACACAAGATAGTCACTACTTACTGTAACTAGAGATCTGTGACATGTGCTCACTGCGCTACTGTATTAACTCATCCACACAGATTCACAGTTACTTAGAGATCAGTTTTCTAACATACAATAAGTTAATCTTATCCCGATGCATAATTACTGCAGCTCGTATGTATTTAACTAAAGAATCGATCAATTTGAAAGTCAGGTAATTATACAAAGCCATTCCTTCAGAAACTCGAGCGTAACTGAAAAGGTTGACAACTTAGCTTCGTTTTCCAACTGCATTATATCAACCCCATGGGCCATGGCTGCTGCAAATTGCAAGAATTTCTGGCTGTCAGCCCACAACACAAAACACCAGCTCAGCTAGAGTTGGTTAGAATGCTCGTCGTTCTGCCCTAGCTTCTCTCTATCATGGAACGGATCACTTGCCAAAAGTTTTCAAGTCAGCCAACTTCAGTAGAGTATGTCAACCTATTTTTTTGCTCTTGATAGTGGTGGATTACGTACAGAAGTAGAACCTCCTGGGAGGAACACGGGGAACTGGCTTGATGTAGAGTTCCTTCCTCCTCTATTTTCAGGTCTATATCCTGTATTTGCCTCACTTCTTGGACCATCTCCGACTGATGGGACACTCAAAATAGGGCCACCAAAAAATATACTCTCACCAGTGTACAAAAGGTTCTCAGATTGCTGTGCAGGAGGCAGAACCCTTGTACCAGAAGAAGATTCTCGTGGGGGAACAAATTGCGGTATTCTATGTGAACTGCTTCCCTCCAGAGGTACTTTTCTAGGTCCAACTTGTGATGAAGAAGGTCCATTTCGTGCTTCGTGGGCTGCTTCAGTAGTTCTAGCTGTAACAGGGACTGATACATACCTTCCAGCTTCCTGATCCCAAACAACAGAGGCCCTTCTACTGTCCCGAAGGCCAAGAACAGATGTGGTTGTTGGAGCCGCTGATAATGGATTTGTAATGTTGCCCTTCGGCATAATATTTTCATCGAATCTTGAGGTTGAAGAATGGAAAACTGGGTTGTTATTAAGATTGGAAGTGGATGAAGCAGCCCTAGAATTAAAAGGTCGATCATGGATAAACGCAGGAACAGTTTTTGACGGATTATGAGGACCCAAAGGTTGTTCTAGTGGAAGTGGACTTAAACTAACTGATTCATGAACATGACTTGAACTGCTAAAGCTACTCTCGCTCGGAGTTCCGATATCATAGTCATCTCGGCTACCATAACTCGGTGCATAAGAGTTTCCCAGAGGAGAAAGTTGCAGTTCACTTTTGTTATCTTTGACAATTCCAACGTCGGTGCTCATGCTACTTCTACAGCTCATGTTGTCACTGGAACTGATATCAGGGTCTTCTAAACGGCGGTTATCAACTGGACGGAGAACAGAAGAGGATGCCCTAGCTCTTGCTGCTGCTCTCATGGCCTCATTGGAATCTAACTTTGCCAGCTTCCAAGCGCTTATACGCACAGGCCTTTTAGTCGACTTGTTTCCTCTTTCCGCAGTTGGATCTGCATCTGGATCTATTGTTGATGGTACCATACCAGGCTCCAAATGGGGGATAACTTCGTCCTAGAAATAATTAGTTAGAATGAGTACTGTGCCAAAAACACATTGCTAGGCCTAGTTAAATAACAGCATAGAGACAACTAGGGAAAGCTTGGCCGACTGGTAACCTGTCTTATTGACTCGAGGACCTGAAATTCAAAGAGATATATTCAAATCCTGAAAGAACTGTACCTGATAATCCACAAACACCCTAGGTGGGGTACACCAGGCACCCTTATACTGTAGCCCAAGAGAACTTCCGCCACTCATGCCAGTTGTAGCAGACCCCGTTGGAGAGTAAAGAACGGTTGGAAACTCCTCATCCACTGAAGGTCCAGCGGGTGCCTCACTCATGGCCCTCATGGCAACCACAAACTCATACGTCGTAATACCCTATTATGGACAAAAGACCAAATTTGAAAAGGAAACAAAAGGGAAATGTTTTTGAAATAAAAGAAGCATATCTTAAAATCTATTTTTTCCCGATTACAAACTGTAATTTTCAGAGCCAAGTTTTCTGGAGTACTAACCTTTCTTATGAGAATTATGTGGAAAAAGAAAAGTTCGCACAGAGGTATACAAGCAAGTAATGAAACCACAGAACAGAGTGCCTGCATAACAAACTTAATATTAGATTGATCAAAGAAAAAAAATTGACAATAGATGCTTGCTGTAGTAACCATGTAGCCATGAGCTTAGACTTTGTTTACCAAAGTTTAACAAGGGTTGAAGAGCCCAGTGGGTCTTCTGGACCCACAACAAAATGCCAGTTAACACAGCTGATATTCTGCCTGTGCAGTCTACCTAGTCAAATTTAAGGTCTAGAATATTGATGTAGAGGTATACCACAACAGCTGCAAAAGGGGCACGAGAGAAACCATTTCCCAGCCTATCAATGATTTGTCTTTCCAAGTCTTTCCTATCAGCAAAGCAACGGACAAAAACAGCAATACCAGCCCCAGCTTCAATAACAAGCTACATCAGGAAAAGAATTAGATACATAAGATCAATTGATGCCTTAATCATTTCAGAGAAAAGATAGAGCTTTGGTGCAATACCCAAACGAGACTTGTAGCCATAAGCGATATAAAAGTTACATAATTTTTTCTCCCCACGCAATTATTGAGCCACTGCACAAATTAATGTATAACATTCATTTAGAAACCAGAAATAAGGAATACATGAAGTACATCTCCTAAAAAGAATCGCAGTTGTTCTACTGTGCATAAAATGAACTAGTTTGGAGATAAAATACCCGGCAGTGATGATCAAATCCATCCACGCATTTATCACAACTTCTACAGTGTTTGCTGAATTTTTGCACCTGCAAAGTAACCCAAAAATTCCACATTAGATAAACTTGTGAAAAATCTTATCATAAACTAGCACAGAACACATTGTTCGGAGTTAAATTGCGATAATGGTTTTGGTTGAAAACTGTATTCCAGGTCAGCCCTAACTGTCAGGGTATGCCTTAATTCAGGCTTATAAGTTTTCTACTACTATAACATTGGCAAATGTATTTTCCTAAATAGGTAAGATTAGGATGACAAGACTAAAAAACCTGTAGTTAAGAAATATGAAAGAGCAACTTCTGCCTTTTTGACGTATGGTTCATTTCACATGTATCCTTAGATTTCACTTTCCAGTTTAAACATCTAAGATAAACTAGTAAAATACAAGATGACCATAATATCAATAATATTACTCAAACTTAATATGCATGATTTGTGGCCCTTACGGTCTTACCTCAGCATTGCATAATGTACAGAATAATGCTTCTTCCTCGCTGGTTATATGCTCTGCATTCCCACCACGTGTGCAGCAATCTTCATATACAAATAAAGCACAAAAGAAATTCCCAACCAGTGAGGATCTTCGTCTTGAAGGGCCAGCCAAATTGTCAGCTCTCCCATCTTCTCTAACTGAACCCTTAGTACTTGAGTTTCGTCCTATGGAGCTTCTGGAGACTGATGATTGTGAGGAATGAGTCCTGTTGCCAATTTCACGATAATTCTCGGGAAGGTCAAGACCAGATAATGAATTTGTGTTGTGCTTATTAGCCTCTACTTCACCATCAAGTTTCAGTAACACACCCGGATCAGCAGGGTTGATTGCCGTACAGCGGATGTACAGAATAAAAACAAGGAGTGCCTGCAAAAGAGTAAGCATTAGGTTGCTAAATATGACAACAAACTGTATTACCTGCACCCATATGGAATAGTGAGAGAGTGAGAGGGAAAGATAAAGAAAAAGGAGGCTTATAAGCTCTGGGTTTGGAGAGAACATACCACGGGAGTATACGTTGCAATTGCAGCATATTCCAATATACGACCTCCAAGAAACGGAGCAAAAAAAGCATAGAATGCAACAACCAGCAAGAAGAACACAGTAATGGCCACGACCTATCCAAGAAAGGGAAATCAAAAGACAAGTTGAATTGCTGACATATGATTAGTAGAAAACCGATAAAACTTGATAAAACACACATATTAAAATGCATTTTAGACACAAATACTAAAAATAATGCAATTACTATATTTATACAGATGATAGAACAAAATACAATAAGTTTCCATAGACTTATAGTGCAGAGGATGGATGACAAGCTCAGGATATCTGCAAAGTATAGCCTACTGGCAACAACTCTATCAACACTACGATTTCATTTAAGCAAGACTTCTTGATCTCGTGAATTCTTCTAGCAAATGGGATTTCTGAAGCAAAGGTCATTTCGAGATAAACTTAGGTCTCATTATCTATTTGATCGAAGGTCATTTGCACCAAATAGTTCACATAACCTATTATGTCCATTATTTCTGAAAACTTTCCATGCCAACTCGCGTCCAACACTTGGGAATACTTGACCATCTACTTGCACATATTAATGGTAGATAATTAGCATATAAGCTGAGTGTGCTGGCTTTCTTGGTAGTAGCAATAGTCTAGTGTAGTTCGTTTCTTCAAGGAAAAAGGCTACATTACACTTTTTATGTAGTTTTTTATGGATTGCACGAGAAATTTAACTTAGCTTAAGCGGTCCTTGATTGGATTAAGTTAAGCCGGACTAGTAGCAATCCGCAATATAGTGTGTTTATGGTTTAATCATGCACTAAAGAATAGCTTAAGCTTAATGCTACATAAGCTAAATATAACTAGTGAGCTGTCTCATATACCCATGAGGTGTGTCTCTCTAACTCATGATGAAAAGGTTAGAGAGACATGTGGCAAGCATGCCAAAGACTCTATTCTAGCCTCAAAATCAGTTGTATCCATCATTCAAGCATGAGGAAATAGAAGTACAAGCCTAAGTCATTAACTGATTAGTAAAGATATTATCTATCTATATCTTCTTCCAAATCAGTTCATGCTAATTGTGTTGAAGCTAAAGAACATGTTTGGTGCTGTGCAAGTTGTTTATGATGTTATTTATGAACTGATTGTGAACATATTAATACTGTGGTAAATCTGTTTTCAGCATATATTTAAGTTAATATCATGTTTAGGTCTAAGTAAAGATGACTAACAGAGTTACAGAGGGTACTTGAGCATGATCATTAAAACATAATATTTCGTTCTATTGATTAGCCTTGTGTGTACTATGTAATAGTTATAGCTTTGAAGTACATATCACACCTTAGTAAATAAGAATATCAATTCTAAACTACGTTGGCTTTAAACTCGCCATGTCCACTTGCATACTTGCTATAAAGGCTGAAAAAAGAGAAGAAAAGTTTCTTCGTGCCACTGGAATATCTAAGATCCAGAACTAGGTTTTATTTAAGGGTTGGAAGACTCGAACTGTGTGCATAAATTATATGGTATAGTTGTAGAACAGACGAGGTATTCTAACAAAATGGCTCTTAACAGACGTTGTGCTAGGCAAGTATGGTCTCATAAGATGGAAAGAAAGTAGGTTCGAGTGAAAATACCAATTGCCAAATCGTTTACGACTTCATCTCAGCTAAGTAACAAGCTACGAACACTCATAGATACTCTGATAAACTTAGAAGTAGTCGTTTAGATGCCAATTTCACTATTTACAAACTAATCTTTTAGATAATAAGTTCACCATTTGTGGAATTCATCTTCATTAAGAACCCAATTTCACAAACTTATTGGTTAATCTGATAAGGAATAAGTATATTCAAAAAATAAATCATTCTAGGGAGACAGTAAAACAGAAGTAAACATCCCATACTAATTAAAGATTTGTGTAAACCCTAATTAATCAAATTTTATAGTTTAAAAATAAAAAGAATGATGGAAGGAAGTAAAAATTCAAAGAATGTGCTATATTACAAACCTGAAAAGTGTGTGCAGGCAGTTGCCATCCATGTCTTCTCACCATAACTACTACTCAGATCACAGAAGAAGATAAGCTTAGACTAGTAAGAGTTACAACTGAAGAAGAAGACTGAAACAGTGTGTCAGTTCTAGAAAGAGAAAGAGTTGACGTTCTGATTTTTTGTATTTTTCCGATTCAGAAGGGGGTAGAGTCGGCAGACTCGGCAGAGTTTGAAGTGGGGCCCACATCATTCCGTCTACTTTTTGTTTTTATAGAAAACTGAAAAAGAAATAATAAGTGGGTTTTCTGCTCCTGCTTTAGTTGGTGGCTGTTGTTGGGGTTTGGTTTTTACAGGCTGTGTTTAACGAGCATATAAAAGGCACGTGTAATAACGGCCACGGAGATGCCAGCACGGCTCATGAAAGTTAGTTCATGCTAACATTCCACCGGACAATGTAGGTGATCCCGGCCGATTCGCACGATTTCCTCATCCAAAATTGTTATTCTACTTCCTAAACACCCTTTTACCCTCTTCCTAATTTTAGGTATCATCACAATTACCATAAGATTTCACCATTCACCCGAAGAGTTAAGTATTTAAAGGGTGATATCTGGTGGAGAGTGATTATTTTTATACGAAATAAAAAAAATTTAATAAAAAGGATTTAAACATATATATAGAGAAAGTTAGGGATTGAATCTAGCCGTACTTCAGAATTTCTAAATCTTCTGTAGAACTTTGCTGCTTTATCAGCTAAAGAATTATAGTTTCTCATTTAAAAAATCTACCTTGAAAAAACTAAAATCTTTGAAGATAATCTTACAATATTCTATAATAGAGTTATTGTATCAGAACAACTGGTCATTATTCAAGCTCAATGCTTCGACAACTAATTTAGCATCACATATTAAGCATACCTTACGCAATCCTTTGTCCTTTGCGCATCTTCCAACTTCTAATAAAGCAATACTCTCTGCTTCTTCAGCATTTCTTGTTAATTCCAGGATAATTTTGCAACCGAGGAAGGTACCTGCAACATCATTCATAATAAAACCAATCCCTGACATATTAGAATCTTTATCAAAAGAGGCATCACAGTAAATAATCACACAATCTTGAGAAGTAAAACTAGTCACATCACTTAAATATATATCCTGGTTTAGTTGACACTCAATGTTAATATGAGGAGAACCACGATTCAAATAAGTATCAGTATCATTGACAACCTTAAGAGCTAGAAGAGCAGTAATATTATGATCTAGAGTTTTTCCCTGGAAAACATGAAAACATATATCTCTCCAAATACTCCAAGCAATAGTAAAGACTGCAAAAGCATACTCTTTTAGAAGATAAGTATTTAACCAATGAGCAATCCAACTTTACAAATCAAAATTCAAACTATTATTTCAGTTATAAGATCATTATAAGGAATAAGAGACCAGACATCCTTAGCAAAATGACAATGCCATAAAATATGTTCAGGAGTTTCTATTGAATATTGGTCATACATATTGCAATAATGTCTTGACTATTTATGAATCTACTTATTATGGAATTAGCCGGAAGAATTCTTTCATGATATTTCCAAATAAAAAGTTAAACCTTAGGAAGAATTGGAATTTTCCATAAAACCTTATAAGTAGGGTTAACTGACTGATGATTATGCATATGAATGAGCTGACCTGAAATTAGTTTGTATGCAGACTTAACTGTGAATTCTGGAAGACACAATGTGTTATGAATTCTGGGCAGAAAAGTAAGCATTAACTAAATCAGGGTTCCAACTATTGGTATCTTTGTTGATAAATTCAGCTACAGACCAATTAGGATGAGGGTAAAAAACACAGATAGGGAGCGATTAATTTGGAATCCAATTATCCTCAAAAGCTGAAATATTATTACCAATTTTAACCTCCCAAATAGAATTTTCCACAATAAAGTCAATACCATAACATAAGCTATTCCAAACATAAGAACATGATATATTCTTATTATAATACATTGAATTGTCATCCTTAAAATATTTGCACTTAAGAATCTTGACCCACAACTCTTGAGGAGAATGAATCAAATTCCAAGCAGTTTTAGAAAGAAGAAAGAGATTAACATGATTTATGTTTTTGAAACCTAACCCGCCTTGAAGTCTATGAGAACAAATTTTGTTCCACTACTTCATATACAAGCCTTCTGGCTTGGATTTTACCCACCAAAAATCTAACTGAGATTGATCCATTTTATGGATGATTTTATCTGGAACAGAAAAAGTATTCATATGATAAATGGGGGAAGCCTTTAACACATGGTTAATTAAAACTGACCTACTTGCTTGATTTAATTGTTTTCCTTTCCATTTGGCAACATGTTTGCCAAACTGATCATTAAGATGATGAAAAGTATCCATATTAAATCTAGAAATATAAATATAAATTCCTAAATATTTTTTATTTAGGGCAATATTTTTCATATTTAGAGATCTAATTAGTGAAACAACATGATCAGGATGAACATTGTTGCTGAAGAAACAACCTGATTTTTGAAAATTGATAACTTGACCAGAGACAATACTGAAATCTTTAATCAAACTCATAAGATTACCTTCATCCGAATGAGCGAGGCTTTAGCAAAGATAAGACAATCATCTGCAAAGAGCAAATGACTAATACTAAGAGCCTCAAGAGTAACCTTAAAACTTCGAAACAAATGGTTATTCTCCACATGACGAAGATATCTAGAAAAAGATTCCATGCAAATTATGAAAAGGTATGTAGACAGTGGATCACCCTGTCCCAGTCCCCTTGTTGGTCTAAAAGATTTGTATGGAAAACCATTAAGCAAAATAGAAAACCCAATGATTTGGTCTGAAATCAAATGTGGAAGTAGGATTACTAATTTTAGTAATCAATAAAAGGAAAATATGATTCATTTCTTTTAAAAGATGTCTATAATCGAAAAAATTGTTAACAGTTTTCCAAACATCTGTTATGAGAAGATCAATGTACTCTTTGTAAAAACCTAAAGGAAAACCATCATGCCATGGAGAAGTCCATGGTGCCATTTGGTTTATAGTATTATAAACGGTGGATTTTAACAAGGATAAAATTGTAAATCACCTCTTAAGACTCTGGTCTGAGAAATACTAAACTTTTAAAATTTTGTAAAAGAATTCTCATGTAGGCGTTTATCCCTATTCTCTCTCAGGCGCGTATCCATGTCCTCTCTCTATATGTCTGGCCAACATATACGATCAAATTAACGAATTTAATCAATATTCATCACTACACAAAATCATTAAAACAACATTGGCGCACACAACAACATTCCCAGATATTCTATGATTTTATATTACAAACCTCAAGCTCACATATATTTTTCCCACTAGTATAGAGCAATATTGTCCTCATAATATCACTGGTGCTGACAGTAGTTCGTCCCCAGATGATTTCTGACTATTCAGAAATAAACATCCAGAACACTCTTTTGTTCCTGGTGGATGTCAAGCTCCTAGATGTATTACACACTAGTATAGAGCAATATTGAATATTATTTTTGGGTACTATATTCCACGGTGGAATCCGCAAAATTACTTATGTTAATATTCATGTTCAAATTGAACAATAATAACCCACATATAACTCTCTTTATATATATATATAATTAAAGTGCTTAAATTAAATGTCATAATTGTGATAAACACAATTTTATAGCTTCTACTAGCTAAATCCCATCTCAATCGCATTAATCCTTTGCTCAAAGAGATAACTAATGCAAAACAAGTAAAAATAATTTAATTTAGGGTTTTAAAACGCTTGATTCGCAACACTTATAAATGTGTCAAAATTTTGAAACCATAATTAGGGTTGAACATAGAGTCGTAACACTTGCAAACGTTAAAAAAAGTGTGGCAAAAAGCATATTTCAACCCTAATTAGGGTTTGAAAACAGTTTCACAACACTTATAAACGTTGCAAAAACTGTCTCAACAATTTCAAACCCTAATTTCAAACATAAGGGAAGATAACTCAAATTTTGAACACGTCTTGCTCCTCTTGCTTGTACGTCTTGCTTTCTAGATCAAGTCCTCAACGACTTCACTTCTACCATGGACATCATGCTTCTCTCCAAATATTTGGTATTTTACTATTTTGATCTCAACATGTGAGGCTGAGCAACTGATTAAAATATGAGCTTCTTGCCTTCTGGTCAAGCTCTTTCAAACCCTAATTTTTGAAGAGAGACGTCCATACCTCTCTTTCTACCAACACACACGTCTTAGCCAAGCAGTTAAGCCTGCATGACTATTCTTAAGCCAAGACTCGTGTACTTCTATTCATAAGCCAAGTTTATATGACTTGCTGCTTGACCAAAAAAATGATAATTTTACTCTTTTACCCTCAACATGTGAGGCTGAGTACAAATAGTAAAATATGAGTGTCTTGCCTCCTATTCAAAAATTGATGTATAGTCTCAAAATTCTTGACGTCTTGATTCTCATTAAAAATTAGCATTTTTCTCTTTTACCCTCAACGTGTGAGGACGAGTACAAAGAGTAAAACATGAGACTCATGCTTCAAGACTAGAGATTCACGCTCCCTCTTCCTTCACATGAATACCAAAGTTGGGCACTCTCCCTCTTCTTTCACGTGAATACCAAATTTGGGTGCTCCTCCCTCTTATTCTTACGTAATAAATTAGGTTCTTGACAAATCCTAAGCAATACTAGGCTTCTCACGAATATTTTTGTATGAGGCTTCACATACAATTTTTCATGTTCAGCAAGCAACAACTTATTTTTTTTACAAAGATGGACATACTACTCCTCACACACAAATAAATACATATCTATAGTTTGATGGACTCATAAGCTAGTCAAGCAAGGCGTATCATATTTATTTTAGTATGCTAGACTCGTAAGTTAGCCAAGCAAGACGTATCATATTTATTTTAGTATGACAGACTCATCATCTAGTCAAGCAAGACAAGTCTTCAGTTAAGAGATCCATTAAGCAGGTCTCAATTGACTTAACATTGGTATTATTTAATACTACACGAGACATCAAATATCACAAATGAGGGATATTCATTAGGGTATTGGTCTGGTGGTCTACGACACGTGGTGCAGCAGTGCACCCACTAAAAGAGAAACTCTGGAAAGATCGATAGCAGTTGAGTAGAGGAGTGGTGAGTTGAATAACCAACTATTCAAAAGCAATCGAAGTTGAGAAAAGTTGTCAACACCTTCTCCACTTTCACCATTTCAACATTACTCAACCATCGACAGTTTCTTCCAGAAAAGAGGTCGAGTGGTTACAATAGCTATGATATAAATATATGTTTAATCTATTGAACAAAGGACAGAACAATTAAGCAAGTTTTACCACGAGAACAAGTCTGAGTTTCACAATCAAACACAGAAGAACTCGACCACTCGATTGTTCATAGCTATTTACATCAGTTACATCCTGCAGATTCTGATACTCTAACCTCAACCTTCTATCATTTCCCTCCCTAAGACCAACCCTTATCCTTCTCATTTTGTGACTGAACCAAGACTGGAACGACCATTGCTTGGTTTAGGCCAGGATTGTACAAATTGATCTCTCAAATCTAAATAAAGTACTCCAACAATACAAATGTTTAAGGATTGACGAATTGTCACTTACTTACCCCTTTTTCCTAACTTATCCTTCAATTCGTTTTTTCCCACAAACAAGTATCTATGACTTCTTGCTGAGAAACAGGTCTTAATAAAGCAAGATTATCATTTCTAGAGATGCAAGTATCAATATAATTTAGAAATTCAATGTTTCTAAAAGGTGCAGATGTAGTACTGATTGAGTTGAAATGCCTAACCAAATAGTTTTCAAGATTTGATCTCTAATCCATTGACTAGATTCCAACTTAAGGGCATTTATATGATTAAAATGTTTCCTTCTATTTACATAACTATGATAAAAACCCGTGTTTGTATCAAAATATTTAATAAACTCTTGTTTTGACTTTTGTGCATAAAATTCTTCCTGCACTTTTTGCCAATGCTCAAGATCAGCTTCTTCTTGTTTAATTTGCTCGAAGTTATGAACAATATATGGAAGACTGTTTGGATTGATGAAAATATTACCAAGAGTTTTAACCTTTTAATCTACATTGCCAAAATGATTAACAGTCCAATTTTTGAGATCTTTTTTGACAGCTCTTAACTTATTGGTTAATTAAAAAGAGGTTTATCCTCCGATTGAAATGGAGTATGCAGTTTGGATAACTTCTTTGACAGAATTATCCTGACTCCAACACTTGAAGTATTTGTATGGCTTATTACCTTGCAAATACATATTAGTCTCTAAGATAATTGGAATGTGGTCACTACCTATAGTATCAATACGGAAGATTTTGACGAACCATAATGATTGAGCCAATGACCATTTACTAGAGTCTATCTAATCTGGCACAAATGAGATTATTAGCAGATTTTCTATTAGGGTTAATTGATGTTTGGTACTTGGGTTTTTTCCAATTATATTCTTTGGTCTAACATTTGTCTAACGTTGGGGCTTGGTACCTGGACTGGACGTTGACTTATATTGACTCGGTCAAGTATGATTTTAAATAAATTATAATCTAAATATTTAGTATTTACTATTGTACCCTTCACTAGGAAGGAATTACCTAGTATTGACTCTAACCTAACCTAACGGTCTACATCCTTCTTCTCTTCCATTTTATACACCAACAACAGTTCTTCCCTGCAAATTATTCATCCATTCACTGTAAACCCAGTTCGATTCAATATAATATAAAGCATCCAATTCACGGCAATAGCCAATATCCATTTTTAAATTTTCCTGGCAGTATCAAATCCTCAATTACAACAACTGCAATTTCTCAACTTCTTTTCCTTCACAACATCTTCTTTCTATTCTTCAGTCTCAGACCCAGAGTCACCAACGAACCTAATCGAGCCACCACCAACATCTAAACCTTCAAACCAATTAGACAGAAACCCAAACTCATACTTCATTCAATTTCAACAGCAAACCCTCGAATCATCATCGTATATTCATCTTCTCCATCCCCTTTACAACAACAACAAAACCCAACAACACATTAATTACTGAATCCAACTAAAACCCATATTTTGAATACCCAATTTTTGAATCAAACAAAACCTTAACTTATTGAACCAAATCAAAACCCTAATTTAATTAAATCGAAATTCTAATGTATGAATCAAACAAAACCTTTATTTACTAAATTAGATTAAAACCCTAATTTCTGAATCGAAATGCTAAATGGAAATTTGGATTCTGGTCTTCAATTAGGGATTCTTATAACGTATAAAACTGTAAATGATAAGTTTTGTCTTCGTGTCTTGATTAAGAATGAAAAACAGTTAATTCTGTCATCTCTATTTTTAGACAGAACGAATGAGTGAAGTTGCAGAAGAAGCGGATAAAGTTACAGAAGAAAATTAGAGAGTTAGGATTAATGATATTTGATCTATTAATTATCGTAGGTTAATAATGTTCTGTTTTTATCTCTGGGTTTTTTCTTTGTTTGGGAGAAGATAAAGAGAAGAGAAGAGATATAACGTGTTAAGAGAAGATGAAGAGAAGATTGAATCATTACCGTAGGTTTCATGTTACATCGTAGCCGTTAGATGCTAGGCCCAAATCAGAGATATAATTGTAAACTCATATAATTTATTTTATAAAATTAATTAAAATCTAGTCAACACGGTTCAACGCCTAGTCCAGGTACCAAGCCCTAACATTAGAAAAATGTTAGACCAAAGACTAAAGTTGGTCAAAACCTGAGTACCAAACATCAATTAACCTTGTCTATTATTCCAAGCAAGTTGATTCCCAATATAACTTATAACTTAGATCGGATAAATCATCATTATCAATTATATGTTGAATGCATGAAAATTCAATAGTTGCTGGAACAGAAAAAGTTGACCTTTCATAGGGATGCATAGTAATATTAAGATCGCTTATGATCACCCAAGGCATAGTTTCCCTAGCACTTATTTCAGCAATGTAGTTCTATTGTTGCATTTTCTCGTCGTGGTACACAGATCCATATAAGAAACTAGCGAGGACCTCAGGTTTACTAAGGTAAAAAGAAACTAGAGAATTGATCATTTTATCAGCGTTATACATAGGGCTGCACATGAACCGACCGGAACCGACGGAACCGTACCCCAAAAGAACCGAACCGAGGGTACAAGGTACAGGGTACGGGTAAAAAAAATGGGAACCGAGTATAACCGGGTACAAGGTACAGGTACTACCCCTGTACCCTGTACCTGTACCTCCTCATGATCTTTTACAAAGTTGATTACTAAAACCTATTGCTCTTGATCTTTTATATGATCATATACTAGATGATAACTCTAATGTTGAGGAAGGTAATGTGTTTTTTTTTCTTCTTTTTTTTTTTTTTCTTTATTAGTCATCAATTCAATCTTTAACATAATATTCATTTCTTAATGGATGTTGCAGAGTTATTGGGTCGTATGCCAGCGCTAGAATCTTTTGATCCTTGAAGTTCATTAGATTCATTTCATCGGAATCTTTACTTTCTTGAATCTCATTACGAAACCCTTAAAACCTTTACATTCTAAACTCTATGTTGGTTATTCTTTTTTTTTGTGTTTATTTGATGGAAGTTAATATTGTATACATTTCGTAATGAGATTGGAATGATAGCAACACTTAAACTTTCTATCTCTTTTACTTCAACAATTTACATTTATATTTAAATTTTAGATGAAAAAAAAAACATGATACAGGGTACGTACCCGGAACCGAACCCAGGATACAGGGTACAAGACAGGAACCAAACCCAAGGTACAGGGTACAGGGTACAGGTACAAAATTTGAGAACCGACCATGGGGAGGTACAGATACAGGGTTCCACCAAGAACCGAACCGAACCGACCTTTGTGCACCCCTAGTTATGCACAATATCACAATTAAATCCAGATTTCCATAAAAGAGCAATACCTCCAGCAAGACGAATAGAATAAAAGAGTTAGCAAGCAATTAGAAAGGATGAGATAAACAATAAAATTAAGCAAACAAAAAAAACAAGAAACTAGTAAATAGTGCACATGAATTAAAACAAAAAGAATAACGAAATCATTCAAAAACCCAGTACAAATCTCCCCAGTTCAGATCTTTCAAAACACAGTTCAGCAAAAATATAATATAAATCATTTTATTCAAACTGATGTTCTTCTGGCAAAGATCAGAGTGTTGTAGTTTTTCCTGTATTCAGGTGATATCTTAGCTTGGTGCACAAGAATACAAATGCTTTATTTTCATTCTCGAAAGCATATCGAGTTGGAATTTAAATCTCGTTCAAAAATGAAAATTGGACTGACTTGGCCAAGTCATACTAAAATACATCAATCGAAATGCCGAGTGAAGTTTGTAACTTGGTAATAACATTAAATAAAGCCCGAGCAAAAGATGGTTTGAGGAGAACAAAAATTGTAATCAACTTACCAACAATGAACTATTCTAAAAAATAATTATATGTTGGAATATAGTTGCCTCATTAACACATCATACCCACATTATAAAAAAAAAAAAACCTCAGTTTAATTTAAGACACTTTTGTATACCCATTGTCGTCACCACCATTTGCCACTATATTTGACGTCACGACTTCCATTGTCGTGGAATCAACGATGGTGGTGGGGCATTTGGTGGTAGTGGTGACGACTTAGTGACAACGACATCAGTGGTGAAACAAAAATACCCTTAATTAGATAAAAATATACGATTTTTGCTCTCCCTTTTCTTATTGATTTTATATTATTATCTTTAAATATATAATTTTATGCATTTTATGCATTTTTATTTTCAGTAAACTTAACTAATAATTTTTATGACTGGAAAATTATATTAAGAATGAAGTTATCGAAATGGTAATAAAAAAATGATTTGGAGTGATTGTCGCTTCCACCCAATTACAAACCAAAGTTAAAAGAGATATCTCATGAAAAATGTTTGAGCCTATAGCCCAATTAAACGGTGTGCATTTCACTTCCACAACAACTTGGCTATACTGGGGCCTAAGAGATTTATTTTGGGCCTATATAATTTCACACTCAACTAGATAGAAGGATAAAGGTTGTCTAATTAGATATTATCAAAAGTACTAAACTACCCTCAACTTATTAATTAAACCTAATACTTAAATCAAAATATAAATATAAAAATCTTTTTATTTTCACTACATTCCAAATCTAACAAAATCCTAAACAAAAAAAAATAATTATTTCCATCAAACTTTCCAAATCCTATAAATCCTAATCCATTTTTTTCAAAAAAAATTTCTTGAATCTCCCAATCACTCGATTTACAAGGTAAATCTATAACAACGCATACTTCAAATAGCATTTTTCATTGATCTAAATGTTTTAATCTTACTTTTAGTGAATAAAATTCCTGACTTTTTACCAGAATCGTTCTATGTTGATGTATCGTGTCCAACGATTCTGTATGATCTTCATGAACATGAAGAACATGCATCAGGATTGTTGGATCGATACATCCACATCAAACGTGTATTTGTAGGTATTATTATTGTATGCTATGTTGTGAACAGAGATTAAGGAGCTCAAAGTCAAACTGAAAGAGAAAGCTCAGTAATAATCTGACACTGTGGTCCTTCAACAAAAGGTTTGTTCATTCTGTGTCCTTAAAGCTATTTCATCAACGAATATGAAAGGTGCACAACTAAACTAAGTTAATGCCCTGTGAAATTCATTTATTTGAATTTTTGTTCATGCACATGTTAGGGAGCTTGAAAACAGGCTGAAAGAGAAAGCACAACAGCAGGTTGAGTCTGTGATTCTGTGATTCTTCAACAAAAGGTTTGTTGCAACTAACAAGGCTTAAATTTGTTCCCGTGGAAATTAAGGATCTAGATTCTAAACGCCTCTATGTATTTGAACATTCCTATATAAATGTATTCAATTAATATAAAAACAACACCAAGGTCAAATGTCTTAAAGGGCGAGGCTATTTTAATTATGTATGCAAATAATGGATTGGGACCTTTTACTTAAGTTATTTAGGTACTTATTTCTGGTAGTCGATGCTATATCTTTTGCTAAATAGATTTGTTGACATATTCCTTTATTTGAGAGTGCAATTTTTATGTATTGTCAGTTTCTTAGAGTTCATTTTTTGTATACTCATTTTTAAAGTGCGATCTTATGCTAAGATAATATACCGTAGTAGAGAAGGAATTGTTTAGAGCTTTGATGTTTTTATTTTTTTATTTTTAAGAGTGCAGTCTTTATGTACTCTCAGTTTCTTAGAGTGCATTTTTTGTGTACTTATTTTGGAAGTGTGACTTTATGCTAAATATGTTTGAACATATTTTAGGTTCAGCGTTATCTTCGTCTTCGAGCCGAGGCACAATTAAGTACCTGCATCCATACTTGAGAAAGCCTACAAAGCTCTGAATGAATCACTTGGCCTTGAAGTTGATAACCAAGAGCTCTCAATATTGGAGATCAAGGCCTCAAGCAATTGCCTTGATTACAAAGTATGACAAAAAAATTCAGAAGTTCTCTGAAATTGAAAGGGAAGATTAACCGGGCTCTAGTGGGCCTGGTCCAGTTGGCGACTCTGTCAAAAACTCCCTCACATCAACGGGGAGCCCTGTATCTCTGGTGGAGAGAAAAACTACACTCAATTCCATTTTTTTGAAGTGCATTTTTTATACACTGTTAGTTTTTGTACGAAATCAGTGGAAAGTTTAGTACATCAAAGGGCATTTTATTCTTATATTGTAGTATAATTGGATGTTGATTTGTTTTGCATTATTAAGATACATAAACATGATGAGAATCTGCATGCAGGGGTATGGTATGCTGGAGATCCTGTACAGAACTGCGAGCTTATATTCGGAGGCCAATCTGGTGTATTGCAAGGTCTGTGATTTTTTGGTAACATTTCTCATAGCTTATTGATTTGAGATTTTAGATGTAATTTATTTGGAAACTGCATTTTGAATGATCTAGATTTCATTTTTTTTGCAGGGAACAAAGCATTTAGTTATACTCATTTATTTTAACAATGCATTTCAGCTATACGTATTTATTTTATTTGTGCATTTCACCGAGGTTGTATATAGATGTCATGCCTAACAACATGGGTATTTTGTTGTAGAACAAAATAAGTCGACATAAAAAAAATTCATATTGTTATGTACTTGATGTCGGCCTTCTAGCACTAGCTAGTATCAGCTACTTACATGTTGTGAAAATCTTACATGGATTATTAGCTTCCATGATTTCAAACAAATATACTTAATATTGTTTTAGCAGGTGAAGATCTTATGCTAATATAATGTGATTTAATAGAGAAGGATTTGTTTGGAGCTTTAATACCAATATCCATTTTTTGAGAGTATAGATTTTATGTAGTATAAAAAATCCTTAGTGCAGTTTATATGCATCAAAAAGTTTGAGTGCAGTTTTTATAAATTCAGTTTTTTAGACCCAAATGGAGAAGTTGTACATGCATGCTAGTACAAGAGGAAAGTTAAGGAGAGGTAATGTATCAAATAGGTACAAGAGAGATTGATACTAATCATAAAATGAGAACTTGAGTTTCTAGCTAGATATAATCTAGTTTTCTTATTTATGTTTTATCCTAGGATATGAACTATTTTTATTTTCATTCCACCGCATGTCCTGCTTATAAGTAAGTTGTAATACTTGGTGTGTTACTATATAAATGTTACCATAGAAAGTTGAAAGGCTGTTGTTGCATTTAAGGAATAATTAATCTTGGAAATTTCACGACATACTGTTATATATATATTGAGACTCTCATATAATGGTTTTACAGAGTGGACTTTTATATATTGTTAATGAATAAGCAAATATCCAATTGAGTGCATTTTTATATATTGTGTAGTCGATATACTATAGGGAGTGCATTTTTTGTGTACCATGCTTTGTTTTAACTGGCCCTGCTATACCGCCTGATATACAATGGTTTATTTCATCACCTTGACATTTTATGATAGTTGAATTCATCAAAACCATTCAATTATGCTTATTCTCGACAACTACACATGTTTTTAAGTAAGAATTTTGTTTGTTCTGCAGATGTGGGAGGGCTTTACATCAAAAGGTGGATACAATTGGATGCTTTTTCTCATATTGAATTCATTTAATCTTGCAAATCGTTTTTAGACTTGGTAGAGATTATGTTCTCAGTTTTTTCTATCAGTTTCTTTCGGTGTAGCCATTATGCATTATTTTCTTTCATTACATTTTTGGTGCACTCACTTTTATATAATAATTCTACTATATTTTGTAAGTATATAGTTTGTTTAACTCAACTATAACTCTTTTCAAGGTTCATACTCATTTGTAAACAGCTAAGCACAATTGTACCTAATTAATTTAAGCAATGCAACTGAGCTATACTTAAATTTGTTGCAGTGTAGTTTATTTGCACTCAATTTTTTAAACAAGCTTTTCAGTGTTTTATATAGAATCTGCACTTTGAATATAAGCACAATATGATACTTATATATGTGTTTTTCAGTTATTTCAGTTTGTATTTCAGTATAGGGATTCTGCACTTTTCAATTTGCATTTCAAATGATTTTTACCCAAAAGGTTCACTATTTCAGATATATGGCTTAAATGCATGTCACATAGGCAGACAGAGTCAGTACCAGTATAGCCTATATATACTATCAAATGGTTCTTACCATAAAGGTTCACCATTCCAGATCTAGGGCTTAGATGAATGTCAAATAATAACATATATTTTTCAGAGTATAGGCAATCTGCACTCTAAAAATTCAAAAAAATATTAAACTATGTGTCCTAGTATAGTCTATAAATACTATCAAAGGGTTCACCATTCAAAAAAAAAAAAACAAAGTTAGTACCAGTATAGTATACTTAGATTTTATTTTTTTGCTTCAGTTTTTACAGTTCTTAGTGCCTTCTTCAGTGTAGGCAATATATACTCGTACTTTCAATATAAATTTTGCACTTATTCTGAGATTTTTTTAAAATTTTTGGATAGTTTTTTACAATGTAAGAAATACGCATTCATTTTGACATGTAGCTTATATATGTGCTTTGCAGTTAGTACGAGTATAGCCTAGATATACTATCAAATGGTTCTTACCCAAAAGGATTCTTCATTCCAGATCTTGGGCTTAGATACATGCCATATACGCACACATAATTTGTACCAGTATAGCTTATCTATACTATCAAGTGAATCTTACCAAAAAGGGTTCAACATTCCAGATCTAGGGCTTAGATACATGCCACATATGAACATAGACTTTGTACCAGTATAACATATCTATACTATCAAGTGGTTCTTACCCAAAAAGGTTCATCATTCCAAATCTAGGGCTTAAATGCATGCACATAGGAACACAGACTTTGTACCAATTGATACATGCATGATTTATACCTTTTTATCACCTAATTTATATTTGCTAGTACTTAATTTTGTACTAATTTTATTATTTTTATGCTTTTATAGATTATATACATAACTCCCGATTTACGAATAAACATTGCTAAATAGACATTATTAACGGTACCCAGTAGTTTGAGGAAGCGGAGGCATTGTCGTGATTTGTGGTGGACGTGAGATTGAGAAAAGAGGTGGACTTCATTTTTGGAATTTGTTAAGGAACATGACTTGACAGATAGAGTGGCTTGTGGATTCCGGCGATAGACATATTTCTTTGTCTTAATTGCTCTCATATTTATATTAATTTTTCTCAATTTTTGTATTAATATTATTATTTTTATTGTATTTGTAGGTATTAATATTATCTCGAGTTTTGTTATGAAATAAAACATAATCTGTGAGGTAAGGAAACAACGTAGGTGAAAGGAAACAAAATCACATAAGTTGTTAAGAAGAAAAGATCGAGAATAAAAACAGAATCGTGTAAAAATAATCACCAAGAAGATACTTCTCTCTGTCGAGAATCAAATCACTTAAAGAGAACATATTTTGGGATTTAGAGGAGGTAGAGAGGCTGTAGTATAAATAAAAAATCTTTTAGGATCAAGGGAAGAGGAGGGATGGCAGAGGACAGAAGCACGAGAAAAAAATCCAGAAGAAATTCTTCTCTGCTGCTGCTGAAGAACACGAAGAACAGAGGCTACATCAATGGTTTCTTCAACCTCTCAGCCACGGTTTCATCAAATGTTTGCAACGTTTATCTTCAGTTTGCAACATTTATCTTCAAACTCTATTGCAACAGTTAATATGTAACGTCCATAAAATGTTACAGATTTCCTGTTACATCACTTTTAGCTTCTTTTCATCTTTCGAGCATTTTTTGAGCTATGTACAAATCTTTTGAGGGTGTTTTGAGCAAGATGAGATAAACCCCATCACTGGGGCAAGGAGGAATCCATTTTTCCATGATTAATTGATAACTTTTAATAATTCTTTTATGACTTTTGCATTTATTTTTAATTGAAATTATGATTTTTCTTAATTGATTGTGATTTTATTTGATGGTTTATGCTGGGACCTAGAGCTTTTGATGAGCCATGCTTATGATTTACAATTGATATTTTCAAAATCTACATTTGGAAAAAATTAGAGTCACTTATTTGATCTAGAATTGTATAAAATTATTATTTTTGGAACCAATTAAAAATGGTTAATGGTGAAATCCATAACTTCAGTATTTGTGAAAATTAATTTCATATTTTGTGTATATTTTCTAGTATAAAATTAGTTTATTAAATCTAAAATCAATTTTCACAAGTTCGAGAGTTTGAGACCCATTTTTACCACATCTACAAACCACATCATCCGGTCATTGGTGTAAGAAATAAAAGAATTAAGAAGGGAGGTGTTGTGCTTTGTGATATTGACATGAGAGATAAAGTGAATTAGTGGGTCAAGTGTCTATTGGTTAAGGTGTGAATGCTGGTGGGTCCGGTTGGATTGATTGAGTTGTGTCAATTTTGGCGTAAGTGAAGAGAATAAAGTATAAAGAAAAAGAATAAAGATAGAGAGAAGGGGGTTCGTAGCGGGGAGTTTTCTAGAAAGGAAGTTTTGGGTTGGTGGTTGTGGATTAGAGACTAGAGAGAGAAGTCTTGGAGGCGGAAGGAGAAGCGGTAGCTGTTTTTTGGGTTGGCGGCTGAGAAGGTGTTTGGTGGTGGGACAGAATCTGACGAGGGAGACAGTTTCTGAAATTAAAATAAAAAAAAAGAAATAAAAGGTGGGAAGACTGAGTAGAGGAGAAAGAAAGTTGGGAGAAGTGGAGAGCGAGGCTTTCAGGAAGGGGAAGTGAAAAGCTGACTGGAGTTGACGGATTTGTGGTCTGGGGTTGCACAGAGAAGGTGGTGACATCTGGCTGGTGGATTTGCACAATAAACAAGGGTTTATCTTTTTTCTCTCTGTATTTTTTTATGGGTTTTGAGAAACCTATAACCATGTTCTATTGCTTTGTAACTAGGGTGTTAGGTAGAAAATCTATTTAATTGTGAATTCATGTGAACTCCTAAATAATATTTTCGCATGATTAAATGACTAGTAATTTCACTTCATAAAAGCTTGGTATTTAATTGATTTATATGATTTTATTGACTACTTATGCTTTGTGATTGATATGTCGTGCTTGGGTTAAGTTCTTTGTCGGTGTATGCTTTTGATTGATAAGTTGTGTTTTAGGGTTATTACATTTGAAGGGAAGGAAATTGCATCGGTGAAACTAAACAATTAGGATTTTATTGAAATATTTTCCGAGATATGAGGTCGATTTCAATATTTTTCTCGAGTGTTATAGAGAATATGTTTGGAGATTATATTAATTTTCATGATTAAGTTGGTGGAAACCAAATTCCCTAGTTATCGATTTCGTTCTTGTATAATTTTAGTTAGTTAAATTTTTTTATTTCATTTCTATTTCTAAAAATCCCAAAAATATCATCTTTGATTAGTTTATTAGAGATATTAGTTGCAGTATTTTCCCGCTCCCTGAGGGTTTAACCCGTACTTACCGTTATGTACTAGGTAGACGTCGTGCGATTACGGTTATTTATATAGGGTTTCAAAATCCCTATAAATTTTTTGTGTCGCTGCCGGGGAGTGGTTGTGGAATATTATAATCAGTATTTTTGATTTTCTAATCGTAGTTTAGGTTTTTATTCTATTTTTTTATTTTTTGTACATTACTTTTTTTTTATCTTATCTTTAGGATTTTTAGTTCTTTTTAACTAGTTTTGTTTCGTAGAATTTTATTTCAGGTACTTTGGGTTTGCTCCTTGTCGTCTAGCTCAACAACATTCGTCAGCTGTAAAATGCTCACGAATTTCTTGCTTGTGAGTTATATATTGAACGATTTGAACAGGTTGGACGCTCATTAGCCTAAATTGTGAATGTTGATACGAGGTACTAGTACTTCTTTTCGAAGTGGGAAAATACTAAGTTGAGTTCTTTGAACTCTTCCGTTCCAATTATAAGGGTAGAAGCATTTTTTTTTTCTTTTGTGGTGTGATTTATGGAATGAATGAATTGGTGATTACTTGTTTGTTTACTTCCTGAATTTGCACCAACTTTAATTTGTATAATTTTTTTTTCTTTGTATATATGGAGTCTGTTTGCATGATTGATTCTCTAGTTGAGAACACTTTTAGCACCAATAGTGTTAATGATCCGTTAGAGGCTTGCTTGGCCCATTTTGGAGCCTACTACGATGAGGATAATCATTTTGAAGAAGTTATTGCGTCGTTAGATTATGCACTAGTTTCGGATTATGGAAAATGGCAAGGTAAACTTGATGATGATGAATGTGTTAATTCCGAGGAAACTATATTTAAGTTTAACGAATTAGAGGATGTTTTTAGACCCCTAGACTTCCAAAAGTTACCTAATTTAGGGTTAGAATTGTGTGCTTCAAAAGTTTTTTTGGATTACTTTGCATCCAAGTACCCAGGACTTGCCTGTTCCTGACACCGTGCATGAACCAATTGATACTTCCCCAGTCCCAATAGTATCCCCATATTTTGTTGTTTACACACTTCCGTGTGCAGTAAACACTAGGTTTGGGGGTAATCCTTTGTTTTTGATAGTTTCAGTGTCTCCGTGTTGCCATAACATAAGTGTGAAGTTGTCATTTGTAAATATTGTATTTTTGGTTGATCCCCAAATTTTCAGGTTGTTAATTTATGAAGATTCTTTTTGTACATATCCAGTAGGTAGATTTTTATTTTCTTGTTTTTATTTTCTTTTTAGACTTTTTTTTTTCTTTTTCTTTTATTTTTAGTGTTCTTCGTCATTACTATCGTTTGATATGTGTTACAAAGAATATTGTTTTTCTTGCGTCAATCAGGTGAAATCTTCCAATCCTTCTCTTTGATTTATATTTGTCTCTCTTATTTATATTTTTTACATCACATTCTAGGTTTCCCGGTTTGAAACAGTGAGGACAATGTTAATTTACGTTTGGGGGTAGAGTTTCAGAAAATCGATGCCAATAAGAAACTCTAAAATTTAGAAATTTGTGAACAATTCAGGATGACACTAACCATTCTAGGTAGATGAAAACTTATCTTTTTTTATAGGAATTGGTGTGCCCAACTAAATGGTCTATTCATAAAAGGACAAAGCTCAGGTGTTATAAATAACATGATAGTTGTCACCATATCTTGAAGTCTATCTCGACCATATCACCTTCTGTTTTTATTTTTGTAATTTTTTTATGTTTCTTTAAGTGATTTGGTGTGGCACTAGTATCTCCTTGTTATCGCCGCCAGGATGAAGTAGAGTGTTTGGGATCAAGCCCCATTGTTGCATTTCATTTAGACCATTATTCAAAAAAAAATAAAAAAAAATAAAAAAAAGTAAATAATTATTTTATTTTCAATAAATCGACCGTTGGGGCCCTTGTATATACCAGCTGAGTCAATATTAGCATAAGGATTAAGACCAGTGGGAGCGTACCTGGCACAGATCTTCAAACAGATATGGGAAACACCGTTCACCTTAGTCAACATGTGCAAAATTCATCGTCTTCATATCCATCTTCTAAATCTATTCATGTGATTGAACTTTGATAGATTCTGAGTATCATGGTCAAATGTACAACTATATAAGTAGAGTTTTGAATTCTTGTATGAATTTTAGTATGCTGAGTGCAAACTCGTGTACAACAATTGGACTCATATAGGGTAATGATTCCCATAGCCGAAGAATTTTGTAACCAACTAAATAACATGTTTAATGTCTATCCTCAATCTTTCAAATGTAGCTAAAATTTGGAGTATAAGTTTTGTGGGTATACCTCTTGTAAACTCTCACGAGACAAAACTCATCCGTTAAGGCCACTTAGGGGTTTAAAGGCTTGTTACATATGTTAAATGTAGTCGCGATTCCTGGGAAAGTGAGTTAAGATTTTTATTTCATTTTTAGCTTAATTTTTATTTTTAGTTTTGCTCGAGGACTAACAAAATATAGGTTTATGGGTATTTGATACAAACATATTTTATACCTTTTTATCACCTAATTTATGTTTACTAGTACTTAATTTTGTACTAATTTTATTATTTTGATGCTTTTATAGATTATATACATAACTCCCGATATTACGAATAAACATGGCTAAATAGACATTATTAACGGTACCCAGTAGTTCGAGAAAGCGGAGGCATTGCCGTGATTTGTGGTGGACGTGAGATTGAGAAAAGAGGTGGACTTCGTTTTTGGAATGGTTGGTGGAGTCCGGTCATTGGTGTGAGAAAGAAAATAATTAAGAAGAGAGGTGTTATGCTTTGAGCTATTGACGTGAGAGATAAAGTGAATTGGTGGGCCATGTGTCTATTGGTTAAGGTGTGAAGGCTGGTGGGTCCGGTTAGATTGATTGGGTTGTGTTCTGTTTTGGCGTAAGTGAAGAAAATAGTGAATAAAAAAGAAGAATAAGGATAAAGAGAAGGGGGTCGTAGCGGGGAGTTTTCTAAAAATGAAGTTTTGGGTTGGTGGTTGTGGATTGGAGATTAGAGAGATAAGTCTTGGATGCGGAAGGAGAAGTGGTAGCTATTCTTTGGGTTGGAGGATGAGAAGGTGTTTGGTGGTGGTGGGACAAAATATGACGAGGGGGACAGTTTTTAACATCAAAATAAAAAGAAAAGAAAGAAAAGGTAGAAGGACCGAGTAGAGGAGAGAGAAAGTTGGGTGAAATGGAAAGTGGTGGATGTTAGGATGGGGAAATGAAAAGTTGATTGGAGTCGACGGATTTGTGGTCTGGGGTTGGACAGAGAAGGTGGTGGCGTCTGGATGGTGGATTTGCACAATAAATAAGGGTTTATCTTTCTTTCTCTCTGTAGTAATTTTTGTATGGATTTTGAGAAACCTATAGCCATGTTCTAATTGATTTGTAACTAGGGTGTTAGGTAGAAACTAATTTTAATTATGAATTCATGTGAACTCCTTAATAACATTTTCGTATGATTAAATGACTAGTAATTTCACTTCATAAAAGCTTGATATTTAATTGATTTATATGATTTTATTGTCTACTTATGCTTTGTGATTGATATGTCGTGCTTGGGTTAAGTTTTTTGTCGGTGTATGCTTTTGATTGATAAGTCGTGCTTTAGGATTATTACATTTGAAGCGAAGGAAATTGCAACGGTGAAACTAAACAATTAGGATTTTATTGAAATATTTTCTGAGATATGAGGTTGATTCCAATATTTGTCTCGAGTATTATAGAGAATATGTTTGGAGATTATATGAATTTCCATGATTAAGTTGGTGGAAACCAAATTCCCTAGTTACCGACTCTGTTCTTGTATAATTTTAGTTAGTTAAATTTTTTTTACTTCATTTCTATTTCTAAAAATCCTAAAAATATCATCTTTGATTAGTTTATTAGAGATATTAGTTGCAGTATTTTCCCGCTCCTTGAGGGTTCGACCCGTACTTCCCATTGTCTACTAGTTAGACGCCGTGCGGTTGCGGTTATTTATATAGGGTTTCAAAATCCATGTAACAAGTATAGCCTATATATATACTATCAAATGGTTCTTACCCAAAAGGGTTCACCATTCCAGATCTAGGCCTTAGATACATGCCATATATGCACACAGACTTTGTACCCGTATAGTCTATATATACTATCAAAATAGTGTATAGGAAATCTACACTATTAAAATAACACATAAATATAAAAATCAACAAAGTATAGACAATCTGCACTGCCAAAGTAACACATACATATGAAAATCAACATAGTATATGCAATCTGCACTGCCAAGATAACACATATAACACAATATAGGCAATCTGCACTGTCAAAATAACACATAAATACAAAAAATTGTATAATATAGGCAATCTGCATTGCCAAAATAGAACATAAATATAAAAATTAATAATATTAAATATAAATCAATTTGAATTTTAACAACATTTTTTTTTAATACAGCCAATATGCACTGTTGGATCATAATGTCAAAACCAATTAAAATCAGTAAAGTATAGACAATCTGCACTGTCAAAGTAACACATAAATATAAAATCAATACAATATAGGCAATCTGCTCTGCCAAAATAGGACATTAATATAAGAATCAGTACAAGATAGGTAATTTGTACTGGAAAAATAGGACATAAATATGAAAATCAACACTATCAAAATAGTGTATATGCAATCTACATTATCAAAATAACACATAAATATAAATACCAGTACAGTATAAACAATCTACAGTGCCAAAATAACACATAAATATGAAAATCAACACAATATAGACAATCTGCACTGCCTGAATAACACATAAATATGAAAATCAACACAATATAAGCAAAATAGCACATAAATATGAAAATTAACGATATCAAAAATAAATCAATTTGAATTTTAACGATATTTTTTTTAATACAACCAATATGTACTGTTAGATCGTAATGTCAAAACCAATTAAAATAGTCTCGTATTTTATTCATGTGCGAGAAAGCAAAAAAAGAAAGTTACAAGCAAAGCATCATTTTGTTAAGGAAATAAAACTTCTCACTGTCTTTAACCCTCGAATTCCGTCCTTCTACTCTTGCAGTTTCCACAAGCCTCGTCTTTGGAGCACTCTAAGGCACAACAACTGGTTTTCTATGAACGACTAAAATCCCTGGATGTCGTGAAGATAATATATGTCCCCATTTCCTCGTCAGACTGGCAAACCCACCATTCGATTGCATCCTTGAATCATATAATACATGGTCTCTAAGACCCTTTGCATGTCTATACCTATGAACCTTATCTTCATAATCTTCTGATTTCAGATTCTGTTTGCTCTGATCAAACCCAACTCCCCATTTTGAAGAATCTTCTCTGCCACATTCCAAATTAGTTCCACTTGAATTTCGCCTTTTAAGAGATACCCTTCCTCTCTGTATTCTCTCTGACAAGGAATTCCTCCCACCTTTTATCTCTTTCCCATCCAAAAATCTCATCTGATTATCAAAAGCAACCAACCCACTAGTGTAATTCCACCCAAGGCTCCTGTAATTTTAGTTTATATTTAATTCAATTGAATGAAGATTACTGTCAGCAGAGTCCTCCTCATCTTCGATGAGTTGCGCATCTTCTTCACATTCTTCTCCATCTTCTAATTCTGCTTCGTCATCTTCACTATCTCAGAATTCTTCTACTTAAATAATCTCATATTTTATTCTGCTTTATCATCTTCGCATGTATGATAACCAGGGCTAGCTGAGTTTTTTTCCATGTTTCAACTAATAAAGGACCGTCGGTTAATTTCTGAATATGAAAAGACCTAATGATAAATAATTATATGGATAATGGACCTATTAATAAATTCTAGTTAATGCATAAATTTTTTTATGTTTTTTTTGGTATTTCCTAGACTGTTGACATGATATAATGAGTTCCATTCGGCTAACTAGAGAAGCCTGCCCATAACGAAGACGGTGCTTCAAAAAACAAAAAATATCCAAGATGGTCTGCCTCATATAGTAGGGTCATGACAAAAGCCTAGTTTCCACTCGTTCATTTCATTTTCTCTGTTCTCGGACATCAACAATTCCTTCTCACCAATGAATCATCTATCAAGATTAAAACCTCTATTTTCATCATCATCATCATCATTATCAAAAACCCTAAGCCATCAATTCCTTCAACGATGTTCAGTAAGTGGAACAGCAAAAGGAAAAGCAAAACTCAAAACAGTGGGACCTTTAAAAAGATCAACAATCCCTAAGAAGAAAGGTGCAGGAACAGAAAAAGCTGGACCTGGTAGTGGAGGTTCAAGGGGTGAAGCTTCTAAACGTCTTAACGATATGGTTGATAGATGTTTAGGTGCGCCAACTCCGATTCGTAAATTATCAGTTAAAGAAAGAGAGAGAGAAGCTGAAAGAGAGAAATTAGGGTTAATGAGTAAAGATCGACAACGGGAAATCGAGGAAATCAAAGCAAGAGCGAAAAAGGATAGTAAAGAACAATTTAGAGAAATAATGGGTACACCTGGATTAGATCTTATTTCATTAGGTTTAGTTGATGCTGAGAAAATACCAAAATATGAATTAACTGTTGAAGATGGTAGGAGATTAGCTAAAGAGTATAGTAGAGTGTTAATGAGAAAGCATCGTGCAAGACAAGCCGCGGAATCTACGATTTTGAGATTGAAGAAAGCAGCAATTGAAGCATTACCGGATCATTTGAAGGAAGCTGCATTGGTTCCGGATCTTACTCCGTTCCCTGCAAATCGGTTTATGGCTACTTTGACACCACCAATTGAAGGTTATATTGAAAATGTTAATGAGGCGGCTAAAAGAAACATGGGAGTCAAGAAGCTTAGATGATTTGAGGTTAGAATTTTATTTCTCTATTTTTGATTCAAGTGTATTTTGATTAGATAGTTATTTTCTACCATATAACTATGCGGTCTTGTTGAAGGATGTAAGTAGTGCCAATGTGGTAGGAGTAATATGTTCTGCATATGATAAAAGAGGATATTATGCTTGTAGATTGATAAATATTTCAATTGTGTGTTATAATTGCATCCCTTACTTTCGTTTTCCTGGATAAATTTGTTATGTCTTACTGCAATGTTTTTCCGACTCTATGAGGTCTTACGACAGACATATTAATTGTAGTGGCTTTTGTTTGTGGGGTAGCTTTATTAGCTTTTAACTCTATATATTGGTTCTGTACCTGTCTTTAGTAGAAAAGACAGTATTGACTGAAGTGTTGAGGAATGAATAGATTTTTACGGTATAAGTCTGTATATGTTTATTGTGATGTTATGTGTAGAATATGCTAGTGTTAGACGGCTAGTCCTGTCGGTACTTGGAAATTTTTATTGTGATGTTAGCAGGTTGTGGTATAGGGTTTGGTAGAGATTCATTAGGTGGAAAAGGAGGTCAGATCTATATAATTACAGATTCATAGGATACTGATCCTGTTAACCGAAGACCAGGAACTTCAGGATATGGTTATCTAGATAGACCCACTTTGGGTTGTCTGTAGTACAATAGCAAACAAGTTGTACTCATCATGTGATGATGTCTTGGATCCTTATATTAAATACTCTGTAGTGCTTTTCCTCCAGATAGTTCTAATATTCTTGAGCTAATCATACTACGGTTTTGTTCAAACATAGAACTATTCTTCAAGTAGCACAATTTTTTTTTAACTTGAAATACCCTTGGAGGTTATTCATACCTTATATGATCGTTTCCCGAGCATCTTTCTGATTTCAACTATTGCTTCAAGTCTTGGTGTCTATCGCAGTTACAGCTGCAAAGTTGTACAATACTTTCAAGTGAATAGTTTATTAGAGAAACTGGATTTATGCGTCACTGAACATGGTCCGATGGATCAACAAATACATGATTTGTACAGGTTGACATTTTAGAAACTTTATTGGAGACTATGAATTGATTTAAAGTTTTAAAACCCATAATGCTATGTTGTCAGTGAATGGAATTCTTGATTTATAAGCTTTGTGCTTATAAAATATTGGTTAACTCGTGAGATGGTCTGTACATTTCGACTTATAAGGGAACTTGAACATAGTTATACCTGTCTGGTTCAAGATTATGTTTTTCACATCTTTCTGTTTTATTTTGTGGAATCTTTTCTTCCTCCTCTTTAGCTCATCTTAATATACTCATACTAGTATGTTGTCTTGTATCCTTACGTCACGTAGTTGTTGATATTGGAGTGTTTAGGTTGTTGATGGTGGTACACCTTTATGTAGAACCCTATACCTAAATAGACCTAAAAACAAACATGTTGTTAGAGCTTTAGGTTTTGGTGTTTATCTATGAAAACTGGGTACATTGCGATTTTGGCTGTCTGTTTTTTCCTTTTGCTGTATTGAAAATTTTCGTTGTTATTATAGATGTCTTTAAATATCCAAGGATTTATCTTGCTGGCCTTTTTAACTGGTCAAGCAATGAAACTTCCTCCACTAAATTGTGAGTTGCTTTTTGGTGTACATTCATCTACGCAACAGTCGATGCTTAAATCCACCATAATTTTGCAAAAATTTCATCTATGATCTTTATTTTGTATGGTACCAAGTTTCTTCCTTAAAATAGGCCAAACTAGAAGAGTAACAAGACCAGAATTATTCCTGCAGACTCCTTCATTGGGGCAATTTTGTATCTTCTCACCTTTGACCCTCATGTGATTGCCTTCTCTAATACATTTCATTGTTGGTTATCCTCTTGTTTAGGTATTAAAGAACAATAACGATGCAATTTTGTTGGACTTGATTCACTTGAACTGATATTGTCTTCTATGTTTGATTTCTCAGGGGTATATATGGACCATACTACAGATAAGAAGTCGATTGAGCCTCTTGAACCATATCAGGAGCAGGTGAAACTCTTTGGAATTGAAGAGTTTAAAATCCTTTATCTTAGAAGCATCCAAATTTTGCAATGCTCTTTGATAGAATAATCATTTGGACGCTTTTGTTGACAGAATGTTAAAATGAGTTCTGTGGTGAAAGTTTTTTTATTTTTTTTCCTATTTTAAAGGTCGGACTGTTATTTAGAACAAAACTCTCATGGTGGCTAGAAAAACTTTGTAAAAAATGTGATACGATCCTTGTACTTCTATTGGGTTTTGAACCCTAACGGATGAACAGGATACTCCTGTAATGTTGCCCGTTGCCTTCGTGATTATTCGTTTTTGTAATAGTGATACTACACAAAAGCTCCTGTACATGTAGTTCACGGCAAGGTATCCAGTGTTGAAGCTTATGGGACAAAACACCTTGTGCTAAAATACAAATCATCCAAACTAAAAAGCCTTTTATATCCCCGATGTCCCTCGTTCAAATCTGCGCTACGGCAAACCCTTTCCTCTTCCCATTCAAGTAGCAGTGTCTCTCGCTTTCTCCTTCATTTAATTTCTGAAAATTGTCTCTCGCTTTCTCCTTCATTTAATTTCTGAAAATTCTCCTAATTTCTTCATATGCGACTAGCAGAGCTATAATCAGGAAATTACTTGTTTGATGGTGTTCAATGGAATCTGAGCTATTCTGGTTAAAATCCAGACTAGAATTCATCACACATTTTCTGGTTAAGACTAAGTCCTTTACTTCCTCCATGAGAGACTACTCGTCTCATTGCTTCAAACTTAAGTAGGCCGAAGATAGACAGAGAAACAATGGTGCCCGCTCGAATCAACAAAGAGACAACAACCCTTGGACTGCCAATAAGACATAATTCAGTTGTATCCCATTTGGATATACAAAACAGAACGCTGGCTCCTCAATTCAGACAACAGGGAAATCAGCAGAAGTGAATTCAAATTGACAAAGGCCAACAACCGTCGACAGACAACAAAGTCAAATGCCAATAACAAAAACAACTCGGGAAAGGAGAAGGACCCTAAAAGTGACAGTGGGCTAAAGCAGCAAAACTAATGGCAGTAACATCACATTTCAAAAAAAATCAACATGAAACAAAAAGATTTAAACAAACATATATACATTCATATTTATATACAATTCAACATTAAGTTGAGCTATTAAAAAGATTCAAGTATATTTTTCAGTCTCTTTTTTAAAGATTTATTGAGCACCTGAAAAACAGCGTCTACACTCAAAATTCGGAACCATTACCAAGCTGAGCCAATGCCGATATAAGTTTGTTTTTTTCTGGAGTTTCTATCTTTTGTTGCTGACTTACACCCATATGATATCTAATATTCCATTGAAGAAATCATTTCCTAAACGGTTGGCCATGTCTAAAGGGCTGGGTTTAATCCTATCAAACACCACTTTATTCCTATATTTCCAAATAAACCAAGTGAGATAAGCAAAAAGTTGATTCCATACGTCTCATGGATAAGAAAACCATTGTGTACCCATTCTAAAAAGTTATTACTACAGGGAGGACAAGGAATTCCTAGAGTGAACCAAACAGCTCTCACTAAAGGACTTTCTATAAACAAGTGACTACTAGTTTCCGACACCCCAGAATTACACAACAAACAATGCATGACACACTTTGAAAAGAAATTAGCTATTTTAGCATGTAAAGGTAAAACATCCGCAAACATTTTCCAAACAAACAATTATACTCTAGGTATGACTTGCAATTTCCACAACTTGTTCCAGTAAACAGAATTAGGAATGATGTTATGATTGCCAGAAAGAAGAGAATATGCAGATTTTGTAGTAAACATACCAGACTTAGTACCAATCCAGTGCAAGATATCTTCCCCATTCTTAGTGATGTACACCGATTGAATCTTTTTCGCAGAATGCAAATGAAACAACATATTTATCTTCGGAATATCCCAAGAACCAGATTCATTGATCAAATCCTTGACTAGTTTCGGGGGATTAGGATGGATACAATTCAAATTAACACCACCTGGTATCCAATTATCCTCAAAGATTTGAACAAAAGAATTCATACAAACAGACCAAACACTGAACTTTTTGATGATTTCAATCCCTTTACATATACTAGACCAGACCCATGAAGTATTTTTGGTCTTGTGTTTATGGAAGACATGAGACATGGGAAAATATTTTCCTTTTAAAAATTTGATTAGGATTTTTAATAAGTCTCCAAGCTAACCGAGCCAACAAAGAAGAATTAAATATGTGGAGATTTTTAATTCCAAGACCCTCTTGAGACTTAGGAGTACATATAAACCTCCACGATTTAGGGTAAATAGTTTTCTTATGATCTTCTTTTTTCCACCAAAAATATCTTTGGGTTTTCTCAAGTTTATCTAGCACCTTTTTTTGGGAGTGAATAACACATCATCTGGTGACTAGGGTAGGCCGATATATTGGACTCTATAAGAACAGTCCTACCAGCTTGTGACAGGACCTTAGATTTCCAACCTTTCAAAGAAGCATAAGCCTTTTCTAATACAGGTTCAAAATTTAGGGCCTTAAATCTATTAAAAAATAAAGGAAAGCTTAGGTCTTTTCAGTTTTTGAAATTCTTTTAATCTTAAGGATTCTAGCAAGAATCTTACAGTGTTTATTATGTTCATTCCTACTAAAATAGACTGCAGACTTGTCATAGTTAATTATTTTGCCAGAAGAATCACTAAACATCTTAAGTAAAGTAGTAAGGTTTCTCGCCTCAGGAATTAAAGCTTTGCAAAAGATAAAGCAGTCATCTGCAAATAAAAGATGTGAGATCACAGGACAATATCTTTTAATTTTAACACCAGAAATGCTTCCATCTTCCTCAACCCAGATGAAAAATCTAGACAATCCTTCTAAAGCAGTGATACATAAATACAGAGATAGAGCGTCACCCTGTCGTAAACCTGATAGACACATTTTAGTGTCTAAATTGTACCTTAGTTTCTATTAAGTTAGTATTCGATTTTGCAAATATTACGTGTTTTTATGCTTTTGTAGGTACACTAGAAGAATAAAGATTTGTGGAAAAATTGGCTCAAAAAGTGATAAAGGCACCCAAGAACAAGTGTTATTTGGCACCCTAGAAGTGGATAAGGGGTACCCTCGATTCAACTCGGTCAAATCGGGTCAAACCAGAGTCAAATCGGCCAACCCGGGTTGACCAAGTCAACTCAGCACGGGATCGGGACGGGAGTCAACTGTGTTCAACTGTGAACTTCTAATCCACGTGAATATTGAATTATTTTGTTTCCAAAGTGTCCCACAAGCTAGAAGAGATTGATACAAGCCTCAACACGTCAAAAACAGAGAAAAATTGGCCGGAAATCACGGGTAAAAACTAGTTTTCCGATTCCGGCTAGGAGAGGAATTGTTTCATCAATTTGGGATAAGTATTACGAGTTTTATTGGGTTTGGGACTCTCCCTAGGGTTTTTAAACCCTATATAAACCAAGAGAAGCGAAGAAAAATAAAAAAAAAAAACTAGAGAAGAAATCAGAGCAATTCCGGCGACTTCCGGTTGCCGCCGGCCACCTGCTGCTGCTCAGGCCGGCGTGTTCTTCATCAGCCACCATCGTGGAAGACGACTCTGTAACGATTATATTAGTTGCTGATTCAAACTTCTCCTGTTGCCTATTCTTCCAAACCTTTGTTGCTTAGAAACACTTCTGTAACGGCTGAACCCTGTTCTGTGACATTTATAAGAGTATCTGTTCAGCTGTTGCACTATTCTTTAACCTTGTAATCAACTTTTTGAGCAATGAAAAGGTCTTTTGAGCAATTTTTCTTCACCATGAGCTAAGTCTATTTACTGGGATGATGGATAAGGTACTTTTCTCAATTTTATGTGATTTAATTATTTTCTAATAATTATTTATAATTCCTTTGTTATTAGAATTGCATAGTTTTAAATAGTGAAAACGGTTTTCTTTCAACAGTTGTGCTTTTGCTTGATGGATTATGCTTGGTTAATTAATTTTGATAGTCCATGCTTGTGATTTACCACTGTTTGTTAGCATAACGAAACCAATTTTGGCAATTACTTGTGCTTCAATTAATTTAAAAAGAATTATCTGAGTGATCACATAGGTTGTTAGAATTACCTGATTCCTGATTCCTGGTCCTTTTAAAATTATTTAAAAATCATCTTTAGGTTATTTAGTCTTTTTCTTACTCCTGGAATTTTCTAGATTTAATTAGAATCATTATTTCCTAAAATCATTACCTTCACAAGTTCGAGAATCGAACCTTTATTTACCACTTCTAAAATTACATCAATTTTTGGCGCCGCCGACGCGGACTTGTTTTTAGGTTTAGGGTTTTAGATTTATTTTTAGGTTTTTATTTTTAGTTTTATCCTTTTACTTTGTTCTATTTTACGTTTCTTTTGGTATTTTTCTTTTTTACTACAGGTTCGATTTTGGATCGAAAAGAGATTACGCCAAGTTTTGGAATTAAAGCTAAAGACTTGGAATTAAAAAAGGGAAAAGCTTAAAGAACGAAAAAGAAGATCGAAGATTTTATTTTATTTTTCTTAATTAGATTTTTAGTTTATTTTAATTAGTTTTAATTAATTTAGAAAATTGTATTAGAGTTTTAATTATTTTTGTTATTTTTCTTTTATTTTCGGACACTTTTGGACATTATTTTTGGACTTTGGACTTTTTATTATTTTTAAACCCTACGGAAGGGTAATTTTAAATATCAAACTGTGTGCAGGGACGGACGACAATTACGATATTGTCTCGGCCCCTCGGGTTCGCACACTATTAAAAAGGATATTAGTGGCCCGAGTCGACTTCAACGGTTTGTCGCCCGTCTAGTACGGGAGGTAAACTTCGACCAACCCACGAATCTCCTGTCAGTGGGTTTTCTGGACGCCTTTGTATGCATATATGTTGAGGACTGAATACGGAACTTAATTTTTGCATAGTAAAGGGCAAGGCCTGGCCATACAAGATAAGGTTTCGGATTTCATCACCGTCTCCTTCTTGCCCGCCTTAGGAAAACGAAACCTACGCGAACCTAAGCCTAAAATCTTGACTAGAAAGAGACCTATAGGGTATCGAGCTTATTGGAAAATCGTTCAAAAGGACTGTACGGGTTACTTTATTAGCCTAAGTCGAAGTTCAGGATGATTATTTTAAGTTGATTAGAGCCGCCTTGTAACCCAGGGAAAAGTGCCAAAGAGACAGGGGTATCAAAGCTCCATTGAGCTTCTCCTGTTTCTCTTCGACTTAATCTAAATCAGATCGTTCTAAGAGGTTTGTTAAAATTGTAACTAGTTTCTTTTTGAAAGAATAGAAGCTGGTCTAGAAACAATCTAAGTGGAGCCATCATGCTTGTTGTTTGCTAGATTTAGGTTTGATTTGGTTGAGTCAGGGCACGATTGTGTTTGATTAATTTCTTGTTAGGATTCAATTTTTACATGCCAAGAACGCCCTTAAGGCGAACTTGGAATAGAGACCCTCAAGCTAGGTTAATTAGTGGAAGACTTGTAGTTCACCTTAACCTTGAGAAGCCAACTGAGAGTGAACTAGTCACTCCCGAGACCGTGTCAGCAATGACATCTCTGAAGGATTTGTTGAATCCGACCCGGACCTCACGTCCATCTTGCATCAAGTTACCCGCTACTGAAGCGAGCTACGAACTGAAACCCGGAATCATCCAGATGCTCCCAATATTCTTAGGAAAAGAAAACGAAAATCCCTATTTTCATGTTAGGGAATTCGAGGAAATATGTAGAAAAATCAGGATTAGAGACTTGAATGACGAGTCTATTAAACTTAGGCTATTTCCCTTTTCACTAAGAGACAAAGCCAAGTCGTGGCTATACATCTTGGCTACTCAGTCAGTTAAAACCTATGCCCAACTTACTTCAGCTTTTATTCAGAAGTTCTTCCCTAGGAACAAAATTTCGTCTGTTAGGCAGAAAATATGCACGTTTTCCCAGCTAGAGGGAGAGTCTCTGTATGTTATGTAGAAAGGTTCAATGACTTATTGTCCCAATGCCCAGACCACGGTATAGAGGAGTTAAGGCTAGTTCAGATTCTCTATGACGGTTTGGACTACGCATCTATAACCTTGGTCGAGTCTTTGTCAACCGGAGGGTTCGACAGTAAAACTCCTGCTGAGGCGATGAAACTTCTGAGGGACATCGCCGAGAAGACCCAGCAGTGGGAGAGCAGTAGAGAGCCAAAAAGAACAATTCTTCTAGGAAGAGGAAATGATCATAGGGTAGAAGGATCTTTTGATTCAAAGGCCCAAATAGAAGCCTTATCTAGAAGGCTAGAACTGGTCGAAATGAATCAAGCTAGTAGTTCAGAGCCCAACCAATTCGAAGAGAAGGCTTTTGCTCTTTATAATAACACTAGATTTGATAACCAGAGAACGTTCGACCCGTATTCGGAATCTTATAACCCTGGTTGGAGAAACCACCCGAACCTTTCCTGGTCGAAAGGCCAGGCTCAAGGTCAGTTTAGTAATGCTAAAGGTCCTCCAGGTTTCAGTTATAAGAATTCGGCTGGTCCAACTCAGCCCAGCAATGACGAAAAGTATGAGCTGAGGTTCCAAAGCCTAGAAAAAGCTGTGTTTAGTTTACAAACCCAAGTCAGTGACATTGCTACGGCTCTGAGAGAGAGAGAACCTGGTAGGTTCCCTAGCCAACCCCAACCCAATCCTAGAGGAGTCAATGAAATGTCGACGGGTGAGAAATCATCCAGTCATGTGAATGCAATTAGTACCCTTAGGAATGGAAAGGTAGTGGATAACAAGGTAACTAGGCCTGATAGTGAACAAACTGTAGTTCACCCTGACCCAATAGTTGAAGAGACTGATAAAGCCTCTGAAGAGACTGAGGCAACCCTTCAGAGAACCGATTTTCTGCCTAGAGCCCCATTCCCAAGGTTGTTAGCACCTACTAGGAAGGAATCCAATTTTAATGAAATAATGGAAGTGTTTAAGAAGGTCACTATCAACCTTCCATTATTATATGCAATTAGGCAGATTCCCCCCTATGCCAAGTTCCTTAAGGATTTGTGCACGCGAAAGCGAAAGCATAGTGTGCATAAGAAGGCCTTTATAGCTAGTCACGTAAGTTTCATTTTGCAGAATAGTACAACACTTAAGTACAAAGACCCAGGTTCCCCAACCATAGCTTGCACAATAGGAAACTACCGGGTAGAAAGAGCCTTACTCGACTTAGGAGCCAGTGTGAACTTACTGCCGTACCATGTGTACCTCCATCTAGGACTAGGCGATTTGAAACCTACCCAGATGACTTTACAGTTAGCTGATAGGTCTGTGAAAATTCCTCGTGGTGTCATAGAAGATGTTTTGATTGAGGTGGATAAATTTATTTATCCAGTGGACTTTGTGTGCTTGATACCAAACCCGTGCCTGATCCAGAAAATCAGATACCGGTTATACTAGGTCGCCCGTTCTTAGCAACATCTAATGCGATCATTAACTGTCGTAACGGTGTTATGAACTTGTCTTTTGGTAACATGACTATTGAGCTGAATATCTTCAACATTAGTAATCAACCACTTGAGTTAGATGAACCCACCTTAGAAACCGTCAACATGATAGAGACCCCAGTTCAGGAGTCATTACCAAACACTTTGATAGAAGACCCGTTAGAAGAATTTCTAGCCCACTTTTGATTAGAGTTTGATGAGTTAGGTCCATCAGAGACCTTACCTGTGATTGTAGCTTCAAATTTGGATTGTGACCAAGAGAATAGGCTAGTAACCGTGCTTCAGGACAATCAGAAAGCCTTAGGAGGAACCATAGCAGATATTAAGGGACTTAGCCCAACAGTTTGTATGCACCAGATACATTCAGAGGAGGAATCCAAACTGTCTAGGGAGATGCAGCGTAGGCTCGACCCATTAGAAGATCCATTAGAGAAATGCCTAGCCAACTATAGAATTGATGGCGATAATGATAGTGTTATTAATGAAGTGAGCACTTTGTTAGGTTCTGCACCACCAGATTGTACTGTAGAAGAAGCAATTGACTATTTTCGAGAATCTGATGATCCGGAAATGAGGGAAATTGTTATTAGTCTATCCAGAGACACTGAAAACTCTAAGTTTGGGGGTGACTATCATTCTCCATGTGCTATATCATTAACTCTTAGGAAGGTACCTAGCTTGGGACCTGACATATGCACGTCTGCCATTGTACAAGATCACCTTCGAGCTAGATCCAATGATCATCCTGTTCAGAAAGAAGTTCAGTTGCCAAAAACCAATCCTCTGGTCGATGTGGTTTACCTAAATAGGAATCAAAGTGTGTTCAGATTGTTTATCTTCGTAGCTTGCTGCTGTTTCCTTCTATTGTGGATAACACTATTTGATTCAGATGATCCACAGTTGTTCAGATTATTGCTATATGATTTAAGGAGGTAACTTATGCTCATGCGACACGGTAATATCTTTCCCTAATTCCTTTTCGTGCAGTGTTTAGAAACATTGAGGACACTGTTTAATTTAAGTTTGGGGGTATTGGGAGACTTTTTAGGAATATAAAATTTGGAATTTAGCAGCTTGTGAACAATTCAGGGTGACATTAACCACTCTAGGTAGATGGAAACTTTGCTCTTTTTCTATAGGAATTGGTGTACCCAGCTAAATGGTCTATTCATAAAAGGACAGAGTTCAGGTGTGAAATACATGATAGTTGTCACCACATCTCGGAGTCTATCACTATGATATCACTTTCTGTTTTTACTTTTGCAAACTTGTGTTTCTCTAAGTGATTTGGTGGGGCCCAGTATCAAATTGTTATCGGCATCGGGATGAAATAGAGTGTTTTGAGATCAAGCCCCATTATTATGAAAAAAAAAAAAAGCGAGAAAAAAGAAAAAAAAAATATTGAAAAAAAAAAATATTATTAACTCTGTGTTTGGGTTTTCCCTGTCTCCGTCGCCTAAGCAAGCGTGGAATGCAGGATCCATGGGAACTCGAGTATAGACCAGTTGAATTTATAGTAGTATTGTATTTAAAAACAGTGGGTGTGGATCTCGATTTCATTAGGTTTCATCCTGGCAATGACCTTCAGACGGATATGGGAAACACCGTTCACCTTAGTCAACACGTGCAACCTTCATATTTTTCATGTTCATCTTCTAAATCTTTTCATGTGATTGAACTGTGATAGATTCTGAGACTTGTGGTTAAACAATTATCTGAGTAGAGCTCTGTTGTCTTATATATGAATTTTAGTATGCTTGAGTAAGCACTCGTATACAACAATTGGACTCATATAGGGTAATGATTCCTATAGTTGAAGAATTGAGTAAGCCAACTAATTAGTTTGTTTAGTGTGTATCCTAAATTTTTCACGAGTCACTAAAATCTGGAGTAAAGGTTTTGTGGGTATACCTCTTGTAAACCCTCACGAGACGAAACTCGTCCACTAGGGACACCTAGGGGTTTAACGGCTTGCTGCATATGCTAAATGTAGTCGTGATTCCTGCGAAAGTGAGTTAGGATTTTTATTTTCTAGATTAGATTTGCTCGAGGACTAGCAAATAATAAGTTTGGGGGTATTTGATAGACACATTTTTGTGTCCGATTTAGTCTCAATTTTATATGT